>JARQZK010003151.1:0-43314 GCA_030704885.1 Cynegetis impunctata | reverse complement strand
ACAAAAATACTCGTAAACGCCCTTCATATTTAAACAATATCAAGTAGGATGAGCACCTGTCCAGTTTTTAAATAAAAAAAGTTTAAAGTCGTGAGAACTTCGCAATGTTTCTTAAAAACTACTGTATTCGATGGTCAGCTAGAACGCTCTAATCCTCAGATCGATTTCGAGGATTCATTCAAGTATAAAAAAAATTCATTCAAATAGTAAACTAGTTTGACGTTTCTGAAGATTGAATGCTGACCCGAATTTTATTTTTTATTACCTTAACAATTGAATTTTATTGGGGGGCGTTGTGAGGATTCTTGTGAAGGTTTTTGTAGGACACATCTTTTCTGGTTTTATATTTCCAGAGAAATGATAGATTATTGTGCCAAATTCAAGCCTATTTTGGAGTACAATAAAAAAATTTCACACCCAGATCGATCAGTATCAAGTTTGTCAAAACTATGATACTTAATCTTGTACTGCAACTGCCCCGAATATGAATTTTTCATATTTCATGTATGAGTCATTAGCATTTTCTGATATTATTTCACATTATACCAATATTTCCGACCAATCTTCAATTCACCTTGCAAAAAAGAGTGAGGATGAAAACCTTTACCTAAAAAATTTCTCTAGAAAGTTCGCTATTACATATTTATAAATATTTATAATAATATATATATAATATTATATATAATATATAAAATATAATATATATATATATATATAATATTATATATAACAATATAACTATTTTTAACTTTTGATAATTATAAGCAAAGGCTGGTGAATCTCAAAAAAAATTTCTCTAGAAAATTCGCTATACATATTTATAAGTATTTATATAAATATATATATAATATTATATTTATTATTTATTCGAATTGTTGTTTGCCTGTGAAACTATTTCTAATCTCGTTGATAATTATTAGCAATAACAGGCTTGTTGAATCTTAAAAAACTCGATTTTATTAAAAAGTTGACGTTTCGCCACGACATTCGTGGCTTTATAAAGCCACGAATGTCGTGGCGAAACGTCAACTTTTTAATAAAAAGCCACGAATGTCGTGGCGAAACGTCAACTTTTTAATAAAATCGAGTTTTTTAAGAATGAAATGATTTTCCTGATCTGTAGCGATTATTCATAAAGATTTGATAAACTCGTATAATCATTACAAATAATGTATTACTACAAGAAACGTAAAACTAAAAAAAAATCATAACAAGAAAACTACGTAACCGCAAAGAACTGAACTACAGCAAATGTTGAAATTGTGCTCCACCGACTCTTATACAAGCTTCTGTTCTTCGTCTCATAGACGATCGAACTCTTTCAAACACTCCCGGAGTATTCCTAACTGTATCAAACGCGCCTATTATACCATTTCTCAGTTCTTCTACGGTCTTCACTGGCGTCGAGTATACTAGAGTTTTCAGGTGGCCCCATAAAATGAAATCTAAACTATTAAAGTCAATGCTTATTAATAACAGAATCACAGAACGTAGTTGAATCAGAATCAGAATATTTTTGACGATAAATTCTACTAGCTAGCAGAACATTTCGATCCGCTTCTCCATTACAGTAAACCATATTTATCATTTCTTGTCGCGTAAAATCCATTTTATTAACTGAAAAAATAGTAGAAAAGGTGACACAATTAGATTTTAAATAATTTTTATTATTGGTATCCATGGATACGTCAAAATAACACGCTAGACGATTTCTCAGGTGTATTGATATATAAATTATTACAAAATTGTGAAATATCTTTGTTATTATTAACTTTAGGTATAAGGAATGGTTATACAAATCGATAGGTTATTGAATAGCAAATTTGAAAATGCAAAAATATACATAGCATTCTATTAGAAATAAGAAAGTTATTAACGTTTGAAATTTGCCAACTTCACCCTAGATTCTATCAAGTAGTAACTCAGAAATATAGAAAATTTTGACAAGGAATGAATAAAACACTGTTTCAAGGTTACAAAAATCCAAACCGCATGCCAATAGACCTACTTACAAAGAAGTTATAGCCTATTTTTGTTGAAGACGCAACTGTAAAATTTTACGAAAAAAATTAATAACTCGAAAACTGTTCATTTTGAGTATGAAGAATGTTTGAACAATTTTATTACAAATCTCATAAGAAATTCGAAAATCAAAATATATACAGGGTATTCCACTTGAAATAACAAAGTTGATATCACTTCCGGCAAAACCGGAAGTGAAATTTTCTCCCAAAAAATTTTGAAAAATAGACTTAGTCAGATCATATTTGCTCTGAAAATTTCATATCGATATATTTAATGACTCAAAAGTTATGGACCGATAACATAGCTCTGGGTCACCCTATATATATATATATATATATATATATATATATATATATATATATATATATATATATATATATATATATATATATATATATATATATAAATATATATATATATATATATATATATAATATATATATATATATATATATATATATATATAATATATATATATATTATATATATATATATATATTATATATATAATATATATATATATATATATTATATATATATATAATATATATATATATATATATATATATATATATATAATATATATTATATATTACTTATATATGTATAACCAGATTGTTACATTCAGGTAACAAAGGGAAACCGCCTTGACCTTCTTGAATTTCTTCGAAATAAGTTCTGCCCATAATAGTCAATTACCCCTTGTAAACGAACATATTGATTCTCAGGTATCACTCTGCTTTTGTCTGTTCTATAAATTACGATGCAATACTCTCCTGTAGTCAGTCTTGATAATGAGTTCATAAAACTCGAAACATGTCGACTTTTCGTTACTGCTAAATACAGTATTCTAAATAAATTATTTTATATTGTGAAACATAAGCCAAGTGTTTTTATTTTAAAGTTTATACTTTATATATATATATATATTATATATATATATATATATATATATATATAATATATATATATATATATAATAATTAATAATTTATTCAATCAATAATCATGTACAGAATCGATTACATTAACAGAAATAAGATTTTCAAGAAAATATAATACACCAAAAAAAAAAAACCGATGACTAATGAATGAATACATAATACTAATTTTCAACTCAATTATATCAATTGCTACAAATAAATATTTATATTCGGCCTCATGTAAGTTCTTCAAGGAAACTTGAGTATGAGTTCTGTGTGTGGTACTAAAAAAAAATCAATTAAACTTCTGGATTAAATAAAGTTACAGATGAATCGAATCAACAATAAGAGAAAAATACAATTACATAGAAACATTAATTAAAATATTTTATGAATAAACACGTCTTCCACATTTCAGTATCCAGTTTTTGTGAATTCCGCTTCAGAGAGTGGTAGCTTTGATTCTGTTTAAGACATGTTGGTATCATGTTTTGTATATAGTTTGGAACCATTGTTAGAGTAGCACTTTTTCTTACATTGCTCTCTTTACAATTTTATGAAGTCGAACACACAGGTGTGAAATTTGTCTAGTGTTATGGCCTGACGTCAAATAGAACCAGTTTAGATTTGTTTACACTAGTAAAAAAAATAACAGATTTAGTATATACAATTGTCTGGGGTCTAAAAACTTTCAAATTCACTATATAGTTTCATCACTTGAGAATCGTATAGGTTTATTGAACAGGACTTTCAAATAATCTCTTCTGAATTCTCTCAATGGCCAAGTAATACTTATCACTCAGGTGCTTCCCAAAGCTAGTATATCACCGTAACTGCATAATAGACTGCAACAGTGCGTAATAAACCATGTATTTTTGTTCGTCTTGCAGTACTTTCCGTAGTAATCTCATGGTATATAATAATTTATTTAGTCTTTTGTGCAACTCTTGAGTAAGGATATTCCATCTCAAGTGACAATCCAGATATATATATATATATATATATATATAGATATATATATATATATATATATAAATATATATAATATATGTAATTTTGGAGTTTTCGTCCAATCCTAACGATGCGCTCAGTGCAGTCGACTGAGCGGATTATCAGGGTTGCGAGGTTTCTCAAATATTTATCAAGGGCATCATATCCAGATACCTTGACTACTGTTCAATTTCAATTGGTATTAATTTGACATTGTCATTAAATTGTATATTTGTTGAAAACAAACATATTCTATTGTGAATTAATGTACTTGTTTGTTGATTCAGGTAATGTTTAAATGTATTGAATAAGGTTTAGTGTACTGTAATTAGTGTTTTTAATAAACTTTTCAGTTATTGCTAGCATCAACAGCCGTACTTAAATTCATCATAAGTCTTGATAGCAGACTTATAATCAAACAAACAGACAAAGCATGACTTCACCACGTGCGAAATTTCATTATTTCGTATCTGATTGTTCTGAATGCAAAAACGATTGTGAAGGTGGTCAGAATACAGCTCGAAAATGAAAGATACAATTTTTCAATTTCACCAAGGGGAGTATCAACTTAAGGAATACCACCAGAATTTATTCGACACAAAGCGTTGTGAAAATGTAACAAGAGCATGAAGACACGTGGACAATTTTCAGGAATGTATGGATAACACTGGGTGAATGAAACTCAAAAAACAATTACATAGATGAGGGGTAACATATGTTTTGATGGTCGTTTATTTGGACGAGGCACGGGCTCTCACCGATCCCATCCCCTATTTCATCTCATATGTTCTAAAATTGGAATCGGTCGAAAAACAAATCCCTTGAGTTAGTTGTAAAAGATATGATTCTGGAAAAAATTTTCGGGAAAAAATCAAAATGCGGAAAATATTTCTTAGACCTTTTTGTTCAGGAAATGTAATCGTTTGAAAATAGGTAGCCTGCATTATCAAGAAGTGTTGAAAATTTTTTTTTAAGAAGGACCGGCTCTTGATTGGTTTCTTGCTTTTCTAAAAACACACACTATCTCGCATCCATGGGGAATTTTGGCAAAACTCTTTTCTGGACACTTTTTCAGAGATAGGTTGGGTTGAAATAAATTATGCTTACACTTTTCGATACATTAATGGGCCTATGTTAGATTATGCACTTAAAAAAATTAATTTGCTTATAGATGCTGATCCTGAATTAACTATACGAATAGCCAAATAAATTTCATTGTATTAGGTTTGCCACCTCATATAAGGTCACAGATTAAAAAAAGAGAGATTTAAACTCAATAGATAAATTGATGTCGAGTATTCGACAATTAGAAAGTTGGTTATTTATTAGAAAGTTCTGGTTATTAACAAAAATAAAATATTTCCATAAGTGAAAAATAAAACGCCAAACTAAATTTCTCGAATAAATCGGAATTGAAACCATGCTCCTATTGCAAAGATAGGGGTTTCCCAAATAGATATCAATCCAGAAAACTTATGTCGTAATTAAAAATCACAAAACATAAGGAAAATATTTAAAAATGATAAAATTAAAATGGTTAATAACTTGGAAATCCAAGAAAGTATTTCATCATGTGATGAATCAAAAAAACGAAATAACTATCCCACTTATTAAATTAAATGTTTTCTAAGTTAACAACTATCCGGCAATCGCACTTTATGATTCGAGTGCCAATATATCGGTGATAAATTATAAACACTGTGAAAAGACTAAAATTAAATGAAAATATAAGTGGGGTGAAAAAAAATAATACGGTTTCAGGTTCCACTGAATACATTAGGTTCAAATTGTGGTAAATTTAAAAATATTTAATATTTTAAAAAATGGCCTCTTTTTATATAAAGAGTGAATCATTTCAAGATGATATTCTTCTGGGATTAGATGTTATTAAAACATTTAGGCTTGTCAGAATGAAAAATTAGAAATTTTCCAAAACATGAAGAAAAAAGATCTAATTCACTTAAGGAAATCCAAATAAATTACTGCAATAACAAATGTAGACAATAACGAAGAGTCTTTAAAATATCTATTAGACAAATATAAAACTTTTTCGCTGAAAACAAGTATGATGTCGGCGCTGTAACAAACTACGAGGGCAACAATAAAACTTACAAAAAACAAATACATTGCAAGAAAACCATATAAATGCTTCATTGCAGGATAAAGAAGAAATAAATACACAAATAAAATCTCTTTAGAAGCAGGTCTCATATAGAATATTCTTCAAGTCCTTATGGCATCTCCTGTAACTCTTGTTTTTAAGAAGGAGAAGGAAAAAAATCACGTCTGTGTATTGACTATAGGGAACTAAATAAAAATAATCGTTCCAGAAATGCCATACATTTTTCCCATAATAGATGACCTATTACTTTTAGCGCGCGATTGCTTATATTTTACAAAACTCGACATAAATTCGGCGTTTTGGTCGATTCCGATTAGAGAAAAGGATAAACAAAAGACGGCATTTCATCACCACATAACGGACCACTGGCTAATGGTCATGTTTACCATTTGGGCTTAAAATCAGCTTCCTCAATTTTTCAGAGAACACTGAGTGACGTAATCTCCAAGAATAATCTTAATACATTTGCAATAAATTATATAGATGATAATTCTAATTTTTTCAAAAAAATAGCTCAGAACACCTAATTCATATTGATAAAACCCTGATGGCTATTAAAAATGCGGGTTTCAAATTGAACAAAAAAGAAGTGTTTTTTTTGCCAAAAGTTCAGTTGTGATATCTGGGTCATAATATAGAGGAAATATAATAAGACCCATTAAATGACATAATTTAATTTGCGATTAAAAAATTTCCAATACCTAGGAATCAAAAAAAATATCAGACAACTATTAGGAAAAATTAATTTTTTATTTAAAATACATTCCAAATGCTGAACAATAATACTAGAGCCTTTTCACAATTTACTTAGAAAAAACGTGAAATTTGAGTGTGGTCACGGAAAATGCGAAGAAAGTTTTAATAAAATAAAAAATTATCTAAGCTCAGAACCAATACTTGCGATCTTACGATCCGAAACTTCCAATATACATTTTTAACGGATGCGTCAAAAAGAAGGAGTAGGAGGGATCCTTAAAACAACCTCAAAAAGATAATTTTACTGAAACCAGTATTTTTCTTTTCGAAAAAATTAACTCAATCACAAAAAAATAAACGTGCAATATTCCTGGAATGTCTGGCAATTAAAAGAATCGATATTATATATGGCAGTACTACTTAATGGGTCATAAATTTACTATTCTTTTCTGATCATAAACCTCTTGAAAATTTCAATATAAAAAAAAGTCAGGACCCTGAATTATTAACAAATATTTAAAATTATATATCAAACTACGATTTTTAACATAATATATAACCCTGGAGAAAGAATACAGAAGCGGATGCTCTTTCACGTAACCCGGTTTTAGAAAATAACGTTAATAATGAATCTACTATCCAAATAGTAAACTTTGTTTCGCTAGATGACGTAATAAACAACCAAAAACAATTACAAAAAGAAAATGAAAAAATTCGAAACTAAAAATAATATTTATTATAAAACCTTAAATAACAAACAAAAAATTTGGATTACAGAGGACTTCGGTATTAAAACTAATAAAAAAAATACACAGTAACAGCCACATAGGTGTAAACAATTAACACGAACTTTGACACCAACATATTACTTTAAAAAATATGCACAAACATATAAAACTTATTTGTCGAACATGTGAAACATGCATACAAAATAAAACAAGATTTGGAAATTTCAAACAACCCCTGTCCCAACTAGGCCCAGCTTCGGAGCCATTTCAGATAGTATCTCTTGATACAATAGGAGGATTCGGAGGAAATAAATCATCAAAAAGATATTTACACTTGATAATAGATCATTTTACAAAGTACGCTTTCGCAATTACGTCAAAAACCCAAACTGCAAAAGACTTCATTAATTAATAAAAAAAATCAAAACAAAAATAAGATAAATTTAATTTTAACGGACCAATATTCCGCATAAACTCAAACCAATTCAAGAAATTTCTTAAAATCAGAAAACATAAAATACATATTTACAGCTGTAGATTGCCCTTCTCTCAAATGGACAAAAACGATGCGCACAAATCAAAACTTTAGTTAAATTTCAATTAGATGTTAAAATTTCGGGAGAACAGACACCGACCGTGAGTATTATAGCGAGCAATGTATTGAAAACTATAATAACACTGTTCATAGCACCACAAAATTTACACCTAGTTATCTTTTAAACGGAATTGATAATTCTTTCTTACCACCTGAGTTAAACAAAAATATAATTAGAAAACTTAAAAAGAAAATAGAGAAATAGCATTCTTGAATTCAAAAAAAGTTCATGATCGAAACAAAATTTATTTTTTAGACAAGAATACGAAACAAATAACATATGAAGAGGGAGACCTTGTATATATCCAAAACTCAAGTCGCCTAAACCGGAACAAAGCTAGATCCAATCAGAATGGGGTCCTTTTTAAAATAAAGAAGAAAATTTCAAATTTACTCTACATTATAGACTCGGGTTTCAAAAGAAAGGAAATCGAATATTTTCCATGCAAGTAAAATGATCCCTTACTTATCCTGCTCCCGAATATAATTTACACCAGTTTGGTGGGAGGGAGGGATGTAAGTTTGGAGTTTCGTCCAACCTAACGATGCGCTCAGTGCAGTCGACTGAGCGGATATCAGGGTTGCGAGGTTTTCTCAAATATTTATCAAGCATCATATCAGATACCTTGACTACTGTTCAATTTCAATTGTATTAATTTGACATTGTCATGTATTGTATGTTTGTTGAAAAGAAACATATTCTATTGTGAATTTAATGTACTTGTTTGTTGATTCAGTAATGTCTATAATGTATTGAATAGGTTTAGTGTATGTAATTATGTGTTTTAATTAAACTTTTCAGTTATTGCTAGCATCAACAGCCAGTACTTAAAATTCATCATAAGTCTTGATAGCAGACTTATAAAATCAACAAACAGATATATATACATAATATATATATATATATATATATATAATATATATATATTATATATTATAATATATATATTATATATATATATATATATATATATATATATATATATATATATAATATATATATATATTTGAATTGTTGTTGCCTGTGAACTATTTTTAACTTTTTGATAATTATTAGCAATAACAGGTTTGGTGAATCTCAAAAAAAACTCGATTTTATTGAAGAGTTGACGTTTCGCTACAAAATTCGTGGCTTTTTCAAAACTTTTGAATATTGAAATTTCTTTGACACTAATTGATTTTAAAAAATTTGAATAGTTAAAAAAGACTAATATGTTTCATCAAAAATTTTTTCGGCTGTGGCCGTTCTCTGTTATTTATTACTTGCTATTCAGTCCAATATTAACATTCAAATCTGTTATTATTAGATGGTAAGGGAAACCACAGAAACCTTTACCCACGTAATGTTCGAAATAGGTTCAAATTATTTTGATTTTGAAAATTCAAAGGATAGGGTAGGTACTATTTATATATTTTTTTTAAATCATTAAATTACGGCTGTGACCGTATTCAGTTATTAATTACGTGCTATTTAGTCCAATATCAATAGACAGGTCTCTTGATATTAGATAGCAAGGAAACCACAGAAAGCTTCATTTTTTCAAACTTTGAAGTCAAAGTTATTAAAAATTGACCACCAAATAATTTGGGCCAAATTTTTCGCCAATACCCCCCTGCACTACGCACTCATGAAAATATTACAATACTAACTTTTAGTACATTGAATAGAGCGTAAAAATTTTCGTAACTGTACCAAATTTCATAGAATTACTTCCAGAGGTTTCGGAAATATTCACAAAAAAACACCATCAGGGCTTCACCTTTAACACCCTGTATCTTAATAAAGAAAGAAGTTGGCGACCCTAGTTTATATGAACTTTCATCTCTATTTTTTGAAGTAGAATACGTAGTTGAAATATTGACATCTAATTTCGGGACAACCTGTATATATATATATATATATATATATATATATATATATATATATATATATATATATATATATATATATATATATATATATATATATAAATATATATATATATATATTATATATATATATATATATATAATGTATATATATATATATATATATAAATATATATATATTATAATATATATATATATATATATATATATATATATATATATATATATATATACCGTAGAACGGGGCTAAATTGGAAATGTGGGGATATTTTAGAATTCATAACCTGTAACTACATCTGGCAATCCTGTTTAGGTACAACACAATCTACACTGTAATAGTAAGTGCAAAACCTTACTCATTCAGACTTTAGATGATTTCAGTATTCGTAAGCCTGGTAATGGTCTTTTAGACGTTGAAAGTGGGGCAGAAAATCAACCAATATTTGAGCCTGTCAATCTTTCAGTGCTAGTGCGTCGTGGGTGGAAGTTGTAGCTGTTGAGTTTCATATAAAAATTGGTGTTGATGTTAGTATCATTGTGCAAAAAAGTTATAAACATTATACTACTCCAAAATTTTTATGGACCTTTCTGAAGATCGGGGCTATTCTGGATGACATTTTTATAATCATTCCAAAATATCCCCGGTCTTCGAAAATCACCCCATTCTTTAAATTATCAATGCTACATACCTTTTATTATTCTTAATTTAAAAATGTATGTTTTCCAATTTAACCCCATATACGAGGTAACTACAATTTATGCGTTATTCTTACGTATTCTGAAATATCTATTTTAGACGGGCCTAAAAAGTTTTTTTTCAGCCCCCTGTAAGAATGGAGGCCTATTTATCATAGAATAATATTTGGTCGTATATAAACCTTTCCAAAAAGCATATCAAAATAGATTATTTTTAATTACTCCTTCTGCTATATTAAAAATAATGAAAAAAAAGTCTAGAATAGCCCCGTTCTAAGGATATCAACTTTGTTATTTCAAAAGGAAAACCTTTTGATTTTCCTATTCTTAATGTAATTTATAATAAAATTATTATACCATTCCTCATACCTAAAATGAACAGTTTCGGAGTTATTTATTTTATTCGTAAAATTTTGAGAGTTGCGTCAACAATAAAAAGGCTATAACTTATTTGGTAGTAGGTCTATTGGTATGCGGTTTGGGTTTTTGTAACCCTAAAACATAGTTTTATTCATTCCTTGTCAAAATGTCTAAATATTCTAACTAATTATTTGATAATTAGTGAATTTGGCAAATTTCAAACGTTAATAACTTTCTTATTTCTAATAGAATTGTATGTACTTATATTTTAGCATTATTAAATTTGCTATTAAATTACCATTCGATTTTTATAACCATTCCCTATACCTAAAGTTAATAATAGCAAAGATATTTCACAACTTTGTAATAATTTATATATCAATACACCTGAGACTAGCGAGTTATTTTGACGTATCCATGGATACCAATTGTTCAAAATTTAATTGTGTCACCTTTTCTGTTCATAAGGTTTGTAGCACCTAATGATATCCGAGAAGATATTGAAAAAATAGTAACTGTAAGACGTTAATATTCAATAATTATTGTTGTTTATAACATATGTTTGTAGTAGACTGACGTCAAATTGCAATGTCAAGTTTGAAATTATCATTTTGGCCAAGAGGAGTACATTCACATAATCCAAAAGTTACTCCAAATAATACATTTCAATCATATACAGAAATCAATCAATGCTTATTAATAACAGAATCTCAAAACGTAGTTGAATCAGAATCAGAATATTTTTGATGATAAATTCTACTAGCTAGCAGAACATTTCGATCCGCTTCTCCAAGACAGTAATCCATATTTATCATTTATTGTCGCATAAAATCCATTTTAACTGAACAAATACTAGAAAATGTGACACAATTAGATTTTAAATAATTTTTGTTACTTGTATCCATGGATACGTCAAAATAACTCGCTAGACGATTTCTCAGGTATATTGATATATAAATTATTACAAAATTGTGAAATATCTTTGTTATTATTAACTTTAGGTATAGGGAATGGTTAAACAAATCGAAAGCTAATTGAATAGCAAATTTAATAATGCAAAAATATACATAGCTTTCTATTAGAAATAAAAAAGTTATTGACGTTTGAAATTTGCCAACTTCACTCTAGATTTCATCAAGTAATAAGTTAAAAATATGGAAAATTTTGACAAGGAATAAATAAATAGTTATTAACGTAACAAGGCCGATATGTAGCAAATAACGAATGAGGTTGGATATTGTAATCCGAGGCGCACCCGAGGATTATAACTAACCGAATCCGTTATTTGCTATCGGCCGTGTGTCGTTATAGTTATTTATGTACCAAGTGCGTTATATAGATCCTTATGCCCTGAGGGAAACATTCGGCCCGAGGGCCTCTGGCCCGAGGGATGAATGTTGCCCGATGGGCATAAGGATCTAGTAACGCACGCGGTGCATACAAGATTTTATTTTTCACGAAAAAATTATTATATTATGATGAAAAAGCGATTTTAAAATCGTTTCATTGCTCCTATTCCTTCTCATAGTAGGCATGTCATTTGTTGATAGTTTGACGTTTGTGAATATTTTTGTCATCATATTCAGTGAATGTCATGCTGCTTTCTTTGTGTAGTCTTATAGAAATAATGGAAATGAAAATGAATTTACCCAAGAATATCATAGAAAATGCAGCCAAAGCTGCGAATAATTCATTGCCGGAAAAATCCAGAGTCGTATACGACAAGGATTTTGAGGTATTTAATCAATGAAATTTGCTTCATTTCTCCTAGTACAATAAGCGGGCGTTTTGAATCCATTATGCCCGCAAATGCGGGCATAATGGCCTAGGGCATAATGAGTGTGTTTAAAGCAACCGTATCCAAGGTGAAATAAACATATTATATACAAGTGAAAAATAAAAAATTTTTCGTAATCCCATTGAAAGATTATATTTTGATTCCGAAGAAAGAAAAAATCCCGTACCTCGCAATTCTAAAGAAAAATCTCAACGTCGTGCACTCTGTTGTCATGGAACAGTTTGACAGTTTTATAAACAACGTCAGTTTTTTGTGTTCTCAAATTCGATTTAACGACGACTATGGATGAAATTGATGAAATTGAGGAACAAAATCAAATTCCTCTAGAAATATTGGGAGAATCATGTGCAGTGTAGCGAGTGTTGATTAACTGCCGAAAATAACTCAAGAGCGATATCAAAAAAAATCTGTAAATTTTGAAATGTGTCGTAAAAGCAAGAATGTAAAGGTGGTTAATGAAGTTGTATTATTAGCCTATGCGAAATGAAAGGTTTATTCTCCCAACTCGCTGTGGACCAAGATTTAAATGTTGTTATTGTAAGCAGAATGATGTTTTGAAATAAATATTTGAACAAGTGATTTCTTAACGGCCGCCGGCCGTTATGAAATTATAACGGCCGGCGGCCGTTAACACTGACTTTTCAATTGTCATCTGAATACCATTGAATCAAAATAACAGTATGGGATCACGAAAAAAATGTTTCAAGGTTACAAAAATTCAAACCGCATACCAATAGACCTACTAACAAGGAAGTTATAGCCTATTTTTGTTGAACTCGCAACTGTCAAAATTTTACAAAAAAAAATGAATAACTCGAAAACTGTTCATTTCAGGTGAAAAGAATATAATGACAATTTTATTATAAATTACATAAGAAATTCGAAAATCAAAAAATATACAGGGTATTCCTTTCGAAATAACAAAGTTGATATCACTTTCGGCGAAACCGGAAGTGCAATTTTCTTCAACATAATTTTGAAGAATAGACTTAATCATATATATATATATATATATATATATATATATATATATATATATATATATATATATATATATATATATATATATATATATATATATATATATATATATATATATATATATATATATATATATATATATATATATATATATATATATATATATATATATATATATATAAATATATACATATATATATATATATATATATTGATATAATTTTAATTTTAATAATAATAGAATTTTATAATATAAACTCAAATGCCGAATATTTAAATACATAATATTGAGCAAATGCAACACAACAGAAATATTTTCTAGCAATTAAATTAAAAATTTACTGGACTGAAGTTCAGGAAATTGTAAGTTGATTTGTTCTGTATGTGAAGGAGTGTATATAGGTCAGACTGGTCGATCGTTCAAGACAAAATTTAAAAAGCACCAACAATCTCTTTTGAGAAATAAAACGGATTCAACGTTCTCAAATCAAACTTTCAAATTATGCATAAATTATCGAAAGGAATCAAACTGATTCACTTAGAATCATTAGAAATTTTTAAACTCAATCATAATCCAAAAGATATCTTACAGAACGACCAGATTGACATTTTATTGTACCAATTTTGGAAATCCACTTCGATCAGCCCTTCTTGAAATGTGTTCCTCTTGTCTATTTAGGCACCTGCAATAATTCTTTTCCACCCGTAAGCGCAAATCTATAATAATTATATATTCAGTTCTTAACTCAATCTGCCCGATGATGGTCTGGTGAGCGAAAATTCAATGGCAGTGTTATATTTTTCAAAGTATTTTTGTGAGAAGAGAAATCTCTAGAAGTTCTATATTTGAGTATTATCAAGTTTGAGAAATACTGTGAACATTCATCAGTTCGACTTATCTTTATAACTTTATTTTAAAATTGTGAATACATTTATACTTCTGCAATCACAGCTTTCAAGACGAAGACAAAATTTACAGAGCATAACCAAATACAGTTTATATAACCTAATCATTGACGGACTCCTACTAGAATAATTTATATGATATATTTCAACCCATAATTCAGTGGCTAGGAATCCTTCAACAATTTCTTTTGAATGAGTTTCCTTCATTGGATATTCGACTTGAATACATTTGAACATTCATTGTATGGATACATCTCTAGGGTAACAATTCGCTGAAAAGGAAAGTGACAAATCCTCCTGAAGAGTGAGTTATTTATTGCAAAATAATATGGGAAGAAAATATCTCCAGCCGGCTGTGTGGTCTTTTGAATGGCAGATTGTTGAATCTTTCATAAAAATGAAGCTTTTCATCTAATCTGAATCTTATAGTATAAACTCCAGTTCAAAGTATATTTTAACAATTAATAATAAATCCAATTGTTCTGTTCAAATATTACTGCATAAGAATTCGATTTAAGATATATGAACAATTGGTTTGTGAAACTGCTGAAAAACAAAATTTCCAAAACAAGTTGAAAATTTAAACTGTAGGTTTTCTGTCTATATATTACATTGATGAATTGCAACTAGTAATCGCTAGGAAGAAATATTCCTAAATCATAATTTAAAGCTAGACGAACGAATACTAATTACAGTCCTTTGGAAGAATGTCATTTTCTGTATGTCTTGGTATTAATAAAGGTATTAGATACTGAGTGACTGAGTATATCATTCAGCTTTTGCTATGTTTTCAATATTGACATAAAAAGCTATTGTGGTATAGATAACAATTATTTCACATGTACACTGTTCTATTTTATATATTTTAATTTTGTTTCCAAGCAAAAATTAGCATTGATTTATTAAGCATTCAATTATAAAGTGCATTTAGAATTTCCATTTATTTATTCAAAATTGATTGATTGATTACATCAATTTGCAATGAGATGTATTTTTTGTTAGACTGTTTAACACAAAAATAATTCATACTTATTACAGCCTATATATATATATATATATATATATATATATATATATATATATATATATATAAATATATATATAAATATATAAATATATATAAATATATATATATATATATATATATATATATGCAAATTAAGAGGTTGAAAATTTGTTAACGTTTCGATACAAAATTCGTTCCATTGTAGCGAACAAAATTATCATAAACTTCTTAGTGTACACTTGAAATTATTTAGAATGTCACGAATTTCAAACATCGTTTCAATATATAATTTTTTCATTAGTTCAAATACTATATGTATATATATATATATATATATATATATATATATATATATATATATTTATATATATAGGAATATATATAGGTATATATATATATATATATATATATATATATATATATATATAAATATATATATATATATATATATATATATATATATATATATATATATATATATGTTTGAGAAATGAAAACTCTGAGTGTCACGATTTTCATATATAGTAACACAGCAACAGCTGCACAACCCGTTTCGCTGACATTACAGCTTCTTCAGGTGCGAATTTCAAACTGAAATTTCTCTTTCTCAGTTCTCTCAGTTTCATTCCTCAAATATATTAACAATTGATTTTCATCGAGTAACGGCCGCATCAATTCAAATATATATATATATATATATATATATATATATATATATATATATATATATATATTATATATATTGAATATATATATATATATATATATATATAATATATATATATATATATATATATATATATATATATATATATATATATATATATATATATATATATATATATATATATATATATATATATATATATATATATATATATATATATATTAGCAACAACAGGCTTGGTGAATCTCAAAACACTCGATTTTATTAAAAAGTTGACGTTTCGACACGACATTACTGGCTTTTTCAAAAAGTTTTGTAAAAAACACGTATGTCTTGGCGAATCGTCAACTTTTTAATTATATCTAGAGTATTGATATTCACCAATCATGTTATTGTTTATAATTATCAAGAAGTTAAAAATAGTTCACAGGCAACAACAATTCAAATATATATATATATATATATATATATATATATATATATATATATATATATATATATATATATATATATCTATTCCATGTAGTTGCATCAATGTTAACTCATTTATATTTCTATTGCAATGTAATGGTTATATTTCAGAATCTGACAGGACAAGACATTATTGCAGCACCCTTGTAGAAGTCTGAACTAATACGGATTTCCGAAAACTGCGTGAGGTCTCGAGCCGTTTTAGTGACAAGATATTTAGCAGCCTCAGTGGGAAGCTCTCCTTTATTCATTGTATACAAACCACATACACAATGAGAAAAATACAATTTACTTTATTATATCATACCACAATAAGGGGAACTCATCTGGGAGCCCCAGATTACATTCGTTGCAATGTGTACATTTTATGTCCGCGATGCCTGGATAACTTGACTCTCACATTGAATTTTTGGGATTTCTTTTTACATCTTGTGAAATGCTTTATAGTTGATTCCGTATCCGCATATTACTTCAATTTGTTACATGCGATTGATCGAAGTAGTTGAAATCAGAGATTTAAATTTTTCATTAATTATTATTTATTAACTATTAAATAGTTGAAAAAGACTGCTATGTTTCATCAAAATTTTTAGGCGGTTGCCGTTCTCTGTTATTTAATAAAATCGAGTTTTTTGAGATTCACCAAACCTGTTATTGCTAATAATTTTTAAGTTAGTTATATATATATATATATATATATATATATATATATATATATATATATATATATATATATATATATATATATATATATATATATATATATATATATATATATATATATATATATATTTATATATATATTTATATATATATATATATATATATATATATAAGTATATATATATATATATATACAGTGGCGTAGATAGGGGGGGGGGATCAAGGGGATCAATCCCCCCCATGAGCCTACGAAAATTATAATAGAATTGAATAAAAGTCTTCGTATCTACGTATTTAAGTATACATGAAATTTATTAAGCACTAGCAGCTCTTTTGGTATTATGTATGTGCGATTATATCAAAATCATGTAGATATGTTTTCGTGACGACTGTGCAATTGTGTGTGCAATATCTACTTATAATTTCAACATTATAATTAATCAAGAAATTGACTCGTTTTTCTAATTTTGGGTGAAGTAACTATTAGTTTTGAGCATATTCTATTCAATGTTCAATTAGTAAGTTTAATCGGACACTTTGATCAAAAGAATTGTTTAAAAAAGTTGAAATGGGTCTAATAGAAAATTTTCATTTCGAAAGGAAGAAGTCAACCAAAATCACCTCGTACTTCTTCTCTTTATAAAATGTATACTATACTTACTATTAAACAAAACTGCTCGAACTTTTGTATAATGGTGTAGTATTATATCTAAAACACGAGCAGTTTTGTTTAATAGTATAGGTAGTATAAAATTTGGAATGAAAAGAAGTGCGAAGAGGTTTTGATTGACTTCTTCCTTGGTTAATAAAATTTTCCATGTCACACACGTTTTTTGTTCCTAGTGACTGATTAAATTTCTGTTCACATAGAATATTTTCAATCAATATTTAATATTTCGAATATTTTTTGAGGTAGAGTAGGTATCAAAATATGAGTAACTTTTGGCTTTGGAAATTTAATTACTCCATAACATTTTGAAGTAAATAAAAATTTTCTGTGATAGCGTTCAATCCATTTCTGGACTTGGAGAAAGATTTACTAATCATGAGAATATAGTCTAGGCACCAAGTGTTTTTTGTGTTCAATTTTGTTAATGAGTCTCCTCGGAAAAATATGAACAAGGTGTCATTCGATTCGAAAGAGCATGAAGATATTTTTTGAAAAAATTTAAGTTCCGTTCTTGAAAATTGTAAAACTTATAATCAATTCACTGAAAGAAGAAATTATCTCAAAAACTAATTGATATTTTTGATATCTAACTACATAACAAAAAAGGAAATTTTCTAAAAGAAAGTCTCCCGGAATTGTAGGATTAATATTTATAGTTTTCTCAGAGTAAAAATACGGCCGACAGCGGGTAGTATGGCTTGCGAAAGTTGCGCCCATTTGGGACACTTTAACAATAAACATTGTTCAACTATATTAAATATTCAATTAAGGAATGAAAATTTTCAGGTTCTTACTGGATAGGTAAATGAACAATAATCCAGTGACAAAACATTCTTATCGCGATTTTTCAATTGGTTATGCAATAGTTTTTTGCTGCTTGAACAAGAACATTGCAAGTGTAATAACTGTTAAACTATAGATATGATACTTTTTTCCTTCCTTGGAGCTAATTTCGAAAAAATGCAGAATAGATTCCCGTTAAAAAAATTTAAATTTTCAGTTTTTTATTAACAATTTACGCACTTTAATTAATCAGTACTCTCTTTTCTTGATTCTCTTATAAACAACGCATTTGTTTATAACAATTTTTCAAACAATAGGAGATGAATATTGAAAAAACCATTTTCATGTAGCTTCCAATAATGAAAAATGGATCATTAAAATTATAAAAAAATATTAATTTTGATTTTGCAAAACTATACCTACGTAAATTGTCAATAAACAACTAAAAAATTGAAATTTTTTCAATGGGAATTTACTCTGAAGCCTTATAATAATAGCTCCAAGAATGAAAAATAATTTCAGTCCCATAGTGAACATTTATCACACTTAACAATTTTCATGTTCAAGTACCAAGAAATTGTTAATTAGCTATTGCATAACTAATTCAAAAATCGCTATTATCGCTGGATTATTGCTCATTCACCGATTTAGTAACTGTCTGAATTTTTCATTCCTTAATTTTCATATTTAATATGGAAAAATAATTGTTGAAGTGCCCTAAATAGACGTGACTCGCCCAAACCAAATTACCCGTTTTCGGCCATATTTTTACCTATCTGAGAAAATTATGAATATTGATCCTACAGTTCCAGTAGTTGGGTCTATTTTTTGGGAAATTTCCTCTTCTTTTCGAATCTTTCTTCATATTTCAAAAATCTCAATTAATTTTTAACATATTGGCAAAGAACCAACCCCCCTTTTTTTCTGTATATTGTTTACTTTCACAATTTTCGCGAGAGAATTTTTATTTTTCTCAAAAAGGTCTATATGCTATTACGAATCACATGACACCTTGCTCATATTTTTCCGAGACTGCTGAAAAAAGTTGAACAAAAAAGCACTTTTTGACTAGACTAAATATATTAGAAAGTTTTTCGATGTTTTTCAAGCATGATTTATACGAAATTGACAAAGCATTGATAAATTCATCAAAACTGATAAGTTTTATCAAAAATTTCTTACTGCCACACCTGCTGTTCTCGTAACTTGAAAGTGTGGAAGAAATATTTAATTCGTGAAGGCGATGTTAAGCCTAAAAAATCAATAATAGAGCTTGATGATTTCTTAGAAATTGTTTTTTCGAATATCAATATGTTCTTCAGAATATTAGCTATGCTGTCGGTATCGAAGTTTGAAGCGAATACAAACGATTTAAAGGAGCACGATAAAAGAAGTGGAGTTGTAATGACCCTTATGAATATATAAAATTCATTGCAAATTAAAAACTCATGTTTGTCTAATTTTTTGTTTTTGAAAGGTTTGGCTGCTCTGGCAATTCATCGTGAAATTGGAATCACAGTTGACGAAGTCATGAATGTCGAAAAACGCCGAAAACTAGATTTTCTTCTCTAATTTTCCAAAGAATATGTTCAATGATTTATATATCCAATTTAATATAATTCAATTTTTCACTAATTTTTGATAAATTTTTTCCAATTCAAATAATTTGAATTTTTTGCAAATTAATTCAATTTTTCTGCTTATTTTGTACTATCTACATGAAAGATTATTTTTATCAACAAGAATAGAACTTTAGAAGAAAAACTTATAAAATTTTGCACTAAGTCATATCCCCCCCCATCGCAAAAAGCTATCTACGCCACTGTATATAGATATATATATATATATATATATATATATATATTTATATATATATATATATATATATATATATATATATATATATATATATATATATATATATATATATATATATATATATATATATATATATATATATATATATATATATATATACATATATACAGGGTCACTCACGGTGGATGGTAGGTTAGACGTTTACGAAAAACGGGACATGGGATTATTCTGAAAATGTTTGCTCTATCGATCTGAAATAATAGTGGCGCTGCGTAGTTGCCGCTTATACTAAAAAGTAGCAGTAACTGTGAAATTTCAAATGAGACACCCTATATATTATTCCATTTTTGGCTTTTCTACTATTTTTCAATTTTTTTTGTATGATACTTTCCTATCATCTCCAGAGGTTTTCGAGAAACTAAATGGTTTCCTTAATTTTTTGTGCAAAACATAGCTTCAATTGAATGTTCATTACTAAGGTATTTAGATTTCTAGGACGCTGAAATTTTAGGTGTAATTTACCAAGTTCTGACGTGTAAGTAACATTCAAAGGAATTTGTTCTCCATTATACAGGGTGCTTCAAAGTTTGCGATTTTAATGATAAATACTAAAATGGTAAAAAGTGCATTTTTTCAAATGTAATAACCTGTATATTATAGAATGTCTCGAAAGGAAATTGAAATTTCTTTCAAATGATGTATCGTGTTCCTATACTTGAAAAGTCAGGTTTCCGAAATAAAAGCAAGTTTCTATAAAAATGGGATTATTTTGCCATATTTTGTATTAGGTAGCTATAAAATGTCAAGAAAGATGTCATTATGAAAATTTGACAATTACTGCATCAACAATAAAGCGTTCGCGCGTTCATTAACGAAAATTTGATTTGAAAATAATCAAAATGGAAGGCAATAACTATTCTCATGAAGTTTTGATGGTGTTATTTATTGTACATGGTCAATTTGACCAAATAATAGCAACAACATGCAGGAGATTCAATGAAATGTACCTATTGAAAACCAATGAACGAGAGAAAATTTGTACTTTTACAAAATAATTTTATTACTTATGGGTCAATACTGAAAGCGAAACGAAATTCACTAAACTAACAAAAAACAATTAGCATTACGTAAAATAACGAATAACGAAACGGTATAACAGGAATCAACAATGTTAATAGAATGACATAAGTATTCAAATTATCAAAACGATCGTAATAAGTGTTCAAAATGACTGCCGTTGGTTTCCAAACATTTCAAAATTCGGATACTTGTTGAATGATTTGTGGCCCTCCTTATCTCATTGGCATTTAGCTCCTCGATGGAATTGATCACTCGTTGGCGCAGGTCTTGTTCACTGGCTACTGATGTAATGTAAACTTTCTTCTCAAATTACTCCACAAGTAAAAATCAAGTGGCGTTAGGTCGGGTGATCTCGCAGGCCAATTCCATGGTCCTAAACGTCTAAACCAGTGATGATCGAACATTTTGAACAACTCCGTTGTTACTTCCCTAGTGCGATGAGCTGGTGACCCTTCCAGTTGAAACCAGCAGGTACGATATTCCAGATATTGACAGATTATCCAGAAAATCATTCATCACTGATCTTAAAATTTGGAGATATTTTTTCGAATTTAACGGTTCATCGTAAATAAGGACTTTTATTTGGATATCTTTCAGAAGGCAAAATACGCTGAATCTGAACTCTTCCTGAAATCCTATTTCCTTGACAATATGTGGATTGTTGTCCTCCCAGAAATGCTTATTTCTTTTATTAAAAATGCCTTCCCTAGTAAATTTAGCTACGTCTGTCCAAATTATTTTCTTCAAAAAGTTAGGATCATCTTGGATGAGCATCAGAATATTGTCACAAAAGTATATCCTAGATTGATGATCTTCTGGTTTCAGGGATTGAACTTTCATAAACTTGAATAGGCGCATGTTATAATTATGAAGGATTCTTTCAATAGATGCATGAGTGTAGCCTAGATCTTGTTCTGCACTTTTGATGGAAGCTTGGGGATATGCGTGAAAATAGGCTACCTAACACATTTATAAAGTTGCCTTCTTTTGAAGTAACAGGCTGTGGTAAATTTTGTTTCGCTTTCGGTATTGACCCATAAGTGATAAAATTATTTTGTAAACGTAAAAATTCTCATTCATTGGTTGTAAGTAGGGATACATTTCATTGAATCTTATGCATTTTATTGCTATTATTTGGTCACATTGACCATGTGACCAAATAATAGCATGACCATAAATAACTTCATCAAAACTTCATGAGAATAGTTACTGCCTTCCATTTTGATTATTTTCAAACCAAATTTCCGTTAATAACGCGCGAACGTTTTATTGTTGATGCATTAATTGTCAAATTTTCATAATGACATATTTCTTGACATTTCATAGCTACCTAATACAAAATATGGCAAAATAATCCGATTTTTATAGAAACTTGCTTTTATTTCGGAAACCTGACTTTTTAGGTATAGGATCATGATACATCATTTGAAAGAAATTTCAATTTTCTTTCGAGATATTCAATAATATACAAGGTATTACAATTGAAAAAATGCACTTTTCCCCATTTTTGTATTTATCGTTAAAATCTAAAATTTTGAAGGACCCTGTATAATGAAGAACAAATTCCTTTGAAAATTTCTAATACGTCGGAACTACACCTAAAGTTTCAGCGTCCTACGAATTTAAATACTTTAGTAATGAACATTTAATCGAAGCTATATTTTGCACAAAAAAAATAAGGAAACCATTTAATTTCTCGAAAACCTCTGGAGATAGGTATAGGGAGGTATCATACAAAAACAATTGGAAAACAGTAGAGAAGCAAAAAATGGAATAATATATAGGGTGTCTCATTTGAAATTCCACAGTTGCTGCTACTTTTCATTATTAGCGGCAATTACAAATGAAACCAAATTTTCAGAATAATCCCATGTCCCGTTCTCCATAAAGGTCTAACCTACCATCGACCGTGAGTGACCCTGTATATATATATATATATATACCTAATATATATATATATATATATATATATATACCTAATATATATATATATATATATATAACTAATATATATATATATATATATATATATATATATATATATATATATATATATAACTGAGATTGAATTCTCGCACATCACTTGGTGAAACATCATAAAGAATAAAGTATAAACTTTAAAATAAAAACACTTGGTTTATGTTTCACAGTATAAAAAATCTTTAGATACTGAACTCTTAGCAGTAATAAAAAGTCGACATGTTTCGAGCTATGAACTCATTATCCATAATAGTCAATTACCCCTTGTAAACGAACAAATTGATTTTCAGGTATCACCTTTGCTTTTGTCTGTTTTATAAATTACGATGCAATACTCTCCTGTAGTCAGTCTTGATAATGAGATCATAGCTCGAAACATGTCGACTTTTTATTACTGCTAAGTACAGTATCTAAAGATTTTTTATATTGTGAAACATAAGCCAAGTGTTTTTATTTTAAAGTTTATACTTTATATATATATATATATATATATATATATATATATATATATATATATATATATATATATAAATATATTAAATATACAATTGGTTTCGACAATAGCATTATTGCCAAGTAAATGTAATAGCAGGTAAAAACTATTTATGTCTAGCCCTTAAGGATTTAGAAATGGAAGGGAGTAGAGGTCTAATTGGTTATTTATGATATGGAATTATGGGTTTTCCCTAAGCTTGTTAATTTCAAATTAAATTTTCCATTAAATTCATTGTGATTCCTTTAATGCAAGTATGTAGGATATTGGAATCTTCTATTGTGATTTCAAGTACTTTTAATGTGTTCGGATATTACAGAATTACTATTGGAAGAAATATATTCTTCAAAAGATTATTCAAAATTTCGCCGGGTTGGTCCAACTTACATACGTAAGTTGGTAAGTAGGGCATTCACAACTTTCGATGCTATAAACCCTAGATATTTTATACTCGCTTGAAAAGGAAGTTGTTATATTGAATTGTTGCAAATTTTATTCGATAATTGGCCAATATAACTAATACTAGCATATCTTCTTTCTGGGTTTTCTTTTATGGACATGGGAAGTTTGTTTCTGCTCTTTTCGATTAATAATACTGTTTAAGAAATATAGAAATAAAGATCTTCGAAACTATTTTTTTTTTGTACTAGTTTCTATATTGAAATCTTCATCTGATAGAGGGATGGAAAAAAAGTTCGGCGAATCATAGAATTATAGTCTTTTAGTTTGTGATTTTTATGGTTCAAAGATTCTATTGGAATAGTTTAATCTGTAATTGTGTCTTTTCTTTACCTAGATATTATATGAAAGTGTTTTATTTTGCTTGTATATCGTCAAGCCCAGAAAATTTATATAGTTATTTTCTATTTTTTCAGTGAATTTTATGTTAATATGAAAATTATTTAAGAAATTAGAAAGCCTATTTGTCTATTTTACCTCGCTTACTTAAATATCGTCCACATAACGGTACCAGAAAAGAATATGTTTTTGTATAAATTAATTATTCATAATTGATTTTTTCAAATTATTCATGGATATATGTGTCAATAGAGACTTAAGTTGTGAATTTATGTAGAAGTCTGAGGTATTCAATTTCTTTCATCTTGTGTCCAATGAATAATACAGGGGTCGGTGTGGAATCTTTCTTTTTGTAGCAACCCTTTCATTGAATTTATTCAGCAAGGGAAGTATAATCTGCCTGTTTTGAACCTGACTTATGAATTTTTTGTTCAGTCTTTTAATTCTAATTTCAATCGGTTCGGCCTTACTTTTATGGTACAGCATTTTTTTAGATGGATTGTGAAGGGTAGGTATTATATGGGTGTCTCATCTTTGTCACTCTTCTCAGGCTTATTCTTTCTGTCAGCAATATTCCCTTCAGTGGTGTATTACTACACGTTTCATAAATTTGGTGTCCGTATTCTAGAACTGGTCTATTGGGATCTAACATGGAGCCGGAGCTTAGGTGATAACGTCAAAACATGGCGTCTCAAAACCAACTTTCAACTCGAGTTATATGAGAGATTTGAAAGTTTTTTGAGTATTTCCTATGACAATGTTAGTTTCGAGTCAAAGTGTGAAGCTATATTCAGGTGAAAATTTACTCTAGCGAAAATACAGAGAAGGTGATAGGCTGGAAAGATCCAAATTCATAATAAAATGTGGGAAAAATGAAGAGAATTCGAGGCCTGGTATCGTCAACTTTACTGCTTTTTGTTTATCTATTTTAATTTGATTTGATTTAATTTGTAAAATACCTAGTCTTAATCAACTGTATTTGTTTAAGTGATATGAAACTATTAATTCGAGCTTTTTCGTGTAGGAAATTTATAATCGGCCAGATATGATGGGCAATTATCAATAACCATATTTCGAAACTTTTTACAGATTATTCTTTATGTAACTGTGAAATTTTTTTCATTATTCGAAATTTAATCATTTCTGAAAGAACTTTGATCAAAATATATTCAGTAGTATACATGGATTCAATGAGAAATCATAATTTTTCATATAATCAAATGTGGTTTTCCAGAGTGTCTACACAAGTCAGGATCTAAAATTCCCTGAGAATTCCAGGATATTCCAGGTGATATTATTATTTTTCCAGGTGTATCGCGATACGATTTTCCTCTTGTGGAGTTCTCCTGTCATAGGTATTTTTCTGTCAATTTCTTAGACACACGAGTTTAACACATCTTTTTACCAAGAGAGTGTAACGTATCAATTCCCCGCTTAACCGCCGCCACTGAATTCTGCATCAAAATACCGTGATTCCACGCTATAAAATGCCAGAATAAAGGACTTGCGTACGACGAGAATATCGAGTAAGCGTTAAATTTGCACGTGCACGTATAACATCTCTCTTTTGGCAAATAGTTGTTGAAGATACCACATCGTTAAGTGTTAAAATTATAGTAAATATCTATTGAACGACTATTCAATATATTAAAAAAATTAAGTATCTGTGGCGTCTGATAGACGGTAAGTTATGAGAAGAAATATAATTATTTCGTATAAATGCATTATCTTGAAAATCTGAATTGATTCCTTGTATCATTTTCCGCCATTTTATTTTTTTCATTTATCTATATTAAATTATTTATCTTTCAATATTGGAATAATCATCTTACATTTCTTAATTTTAAATATTTTTAATTTATTTGCTTATTTCACTCTCTCAATTTGACACCAGATTTTTGTAGGCTAACGATGGCAAATTTCACGTGGTCATATCTTATGTTCAGTTTAATGTTGGAACATATACTGCCTTTCTTAGCATCTTTGCTTGAGATAAATCTAAATGTTAATTTGAATTGGCCATCGATACCTTACAGAGATTCTTGGGAGATTTTAAGTTTGAGATTGTATGTTGATTTGCCCCGAATTATTTTAGTCACCTTGGCGAGAGTTTAAAAGATAACCTTGGCTAGAGCTAAAAACCACCTTGCCTGGAGTTTAAAAGATAACCTTGGCTAGAGCTAGAAAGCTTTGTGTTTGGAACTAAAAACCACCTTGACTGGAACCATAAAGGAAATTCTACTGAAGCTACGATACAACCGCTGCTAGAACCACCAAGAAACTAGGGACGAAGATTAGGCAATCAAAGGAGTACAATCCACATAGAAAAGAATATAGATCGTCGATAGAAAATTAAATAAATAAAAACAGATAAGTCTCATTGTAATAAGAAAGTAGTAAATACCTTCATTTTATCTTGTTGTTATTTCTGAAAACTAACTAGAACTAGAACCTATATATGTATTACCAATCTCCCAGCTAGCTCGGGCATATATATCTCAAAAGGGAGAGTGGTTACAAGAGTTTCTGAAAAGACTTGCGTCATTTGCAAATGCTGTCAGACAATTTGCCTTTACATAAGAGTTCATCATTATTAATTATTATTTCTGGAAATATACTTGAATTTTTTTTTTCTTTTTGCAATTCAATACTGGTTTTATATTTGCAGAAAGCAAATTTGAAAAAAACTGATATCACTTGAAAAAAATACCTGAGTGTACCAAAAATTCCCTGAAAATTTCAGGAAAAAAAAAATTCCCTGAGATTTCCAGGTCTTCCAGGTTTTTCAAGGAGGTAGACACCCTGTTTTCATAATAAAACACCATCAATTCTAATTCAAATCAAGATGTATTAATAATAAATATACAATGAAAAACTTTTCTGTTTTGTGTGTATTCTTATTATAACCAACTTTAATCTATTAACCATCATAAACATAAATTTGTTACTCCATCATTTCACTTAATCTTCCATGAATTTGTCATTTTCTAAGATCGGAGATGAAATATTTATCGTACCATATCACTGTAAAAGTTTCTTCTAATAATACCAATAAATGTTCAGGCAACACAGATCCAACAATTTTGAATGTTTTGACTACAGCATCTGGAATTTTCATTAATAAAGGGAACTTATCTGAGTTTCAATCAATTCCTTTGTAAAATGCAAAGAACACACCGTCATTCTAGGAGTTGTGTGATTCTTTTTCAGATTGTTTTTCCATACCTGCAATATAAATCAATCTGTTCCTTTTCTCCAAAATGATTTTCTCTCGATACAAAAATATTTGTTTGGCTTCGTAAACCGATGAAAGCTAATACTTGTATGTGCTTAAGATTTACAATTTTCCACGCCACAACACTCTCTAGACTTGAGTCTACGTTTTAAAAATTTACACTTTCCTTCATTCACCTTTTGCGACCCTAGTTGTAAGAAATCAAAAACTTGACATGCAATTGCATATGTTGACGTTGGAAATAAAAACTTCATCCATCTGGCCGTCAGATCCCAATCATCTTATATATTCGGCTAGCTTTTGTTATGCTGATGCCCTGATCTTTATAAGTAATAGAGCGAAAGTGGGTCGCTCTTACAATCTTGACTTTCTTCACTGATGCCACATGGGACTCAATAGCGAATTTTTGTGCTGCGTGCAGTTTGATCAGTCCATATATATTTGGCGGTCCACGCTCAAGGAGATGAGTTTTCTTTTTTTCCATGGAGTATTAATCAGGTGATTAGGAAGCTCTACTTGCTGTTCTATTGCTTTCATAAAATGAGTTGTAGGGGTTATCGGCATCTCCACTATGTCTAGTTTTTTAAAATTGTTCTTCATTTTTGAATGTTAGTCTTCTTTGTTAAGGCAGACTATATAGGTACTGTTTCCTTTATCTGCATTCATCAGTGTGAAATCTTCTGTGTTTATTTTCATTGATATGCTTTTTATTGGTTTCAAATCCTTGTGTTTGTTATTTTTTATGTCTGATTTGTTAATTATTTCGGTAATTATGTATATTGAAATTATTCTCGAATTCCTCAAAATTATTTCATTTATATAACTTTTTATTCAGAAACAAACTTCAGCATGGCTCTCTTGTTTGGCGTCCAATATATAATTGCCACATACACCATCTGGAAATGCTCCAGACGAGATTTTAGAGTGGCTCTAATTTCGGGAAGTTAATTCATATCCACCTAAGGGTTTTGATCACGCTACTTTCCTGTCTAGATTTAACGCGAAAAGCCTTCGAACCAGGAGATGTTTTAATGCATTAAAATGTATATTAAATTTACTCAATCATAATCTCGACTGTCCATTGCTGCTGGGTAAACTTGACTTCATTATGCATCGGATGAATACTCGAATAAGCCTAATATTCTATCTAAGAACCCCAAGAACCGATCTTTTCTCTCAGTCGCCGCTGAGCTTTACATTTTTCATTGCTAATCAGTTCTCAAACCATTGTGATTTGCATTGTAATTTGTTGGGTTCCATTTGTAGCACATATTTAAACCTCAATTCGTAATATATGGTGGTCTCTTTTCGGTTTAATTTTCTGGGTTACATTTGATATTTTAGGATGAGCACATTGATATTTTGCTTATTGTTCAGAAATTGAGTTTATTGTTTGATTATGTAGATTGTTCGACCTTACTTTGTACTCTTCTATTGTTTAGAATAATCATTGTGTTTCTGCATTAAATTCATTGTTTTTTCTGCATTAAATTCACGTGTTGAAAAATTGACAAATTTTGGATGAAATGTATTATGAGCGGTATAATTTTTTATTTTCTTCGAATCATTGATTTTTGTGTTTTACTTGTATTTTTTTTTCTAAATTTGAGAGTTTCTTACATCAATTCTTATATTTTTTATCCGCCTGGTGACTAACTTGCATTTTGAATTTGTATTCAAAACTATTCGTTCCAATATTATGTAGGATATTGAACAATTCATACTGAACATATTCTTTGATTTCTTCCTTCAGCCACAGAAGTTCCACAAAAAAACCGCAATTTCATGAATACTGCAATCAACCAATTAGACCGCAACTCCTCTCCTTTTCTAAATCTTTAACGACTAAATATAAATAGTTTTTAACTATCTTACTGTTTATATTTACTTGACAATTATGTTTATTTGAAATGAATTTCCATAAATTATATAGTTCATCAATATCGCTAATATATATTTATATATATATATATATATATATATATATATATATATATATATATATATATATATATATATATATATATATATATATATATATATATATATATATATATATATATATATACATATATACATACATATATAGATATATACTTATATATATATATATATATATATATATATATATATATTAATATATATATGAAAAAGGGTAGTCTTGTTTGCTGACTAGTTAGGAAATGAGTAGATATGTTTTTTAATATTTGGGATATGCAGCAGGCCAATAAGAGTACTCTGTACACAGATGCCAAGCTTTCAATAACTTTTTATTATCATCTTTAGGGAAGCTACAATGTGGAAAGACTCTTATGAAATATTGACAAAGAGAAGTGCGGAATAAACTTACATTGTGTTTGAGATTATATGGCGTTTATGTTAAAAATAATCATGATATATGGACAGAACTGGGAATAAAACTTCAATCATAACACAAGGAGTCAACGTAGATACATACACATCACAGATGATACATTTTACAATGGATTCAAATTTTGCCGAAAATTAAAAGCAATTCAAATAAAATGACACGACAGATAACGCATTACATTATCCACATGGAATCAAGCCCTGTTACCACGTGGAGTGGGGGTTATACTTTCTAAAAGAGAGTGACAGATTACACTACACTATAAAGGTAGAGTTCTATGAATGAAATGCATGGACCATTAATTTTATGAAAATTATAAAATATCATCAGTCATCGGCAACATTTTTCCCCCATAGTATAAGCAATCCTGTAAAATATATTTGCATATATCTAACAGAAGAGTATTAATTAAATTCAAAGCCTGTAACAATCACTTATGGTTCAACAAAGAATGCTTGCAAAACAAAGTAACTCCTAAATATATGAAGATCACTTGTGGACACACCTCAAATGAATCCAAGTCAGCAATACAAGCAGCATACAAAGTTTGGTTCAATATGGAAATCAAAAAGTGGTATCAGAGAAGGGATAATTTAGGACTTCACCTGAAGATCATCCACAGTGAATTGGCATTCAGAACTCACGTCGTTGAGTTTGAAATGATTGTACTCAAGACAATCCAACAAACTTAAGGAATTAATTAAATCACGTGAGTCTTCTTCGTTATTGATTAGGAGTGACAAACTTCAAGTTAAATAATTTTATAGTAGAGTCCATAATTTCACAAATACCGAATTTAGTAACAATGAAGTAGAATTATTAAATAAAGGTTTGAAATATTGCCCAAATTTCAATAATAAAAATGATATTAAACATTTAGCCGTCAGTACTGAATTAGCTTTAAATTCGTCTGCAATTGAGAATTTGAATTTTGAAAAAAGTACATGCGCGGAAGTCATAAATAAATATAATTCAGAAATAACAATAATTTAGAATTAAAAACTAAAAAACAGTTGAGATCAAAAATTCAGGATAATAATTTGGGTATATGCAAAGCGGACAAAGGAAATACTGTAACTATCATAGATAAAAATACCTACATTAAAAAATCTGAAACCCTATTCAATACAGATAAATTCTCAAAACTTAAAATATATCCCACTATAAAATTCCAAAACGAAATAAAATCATTCATCAAGGATAGTAAAATCCTATTTTCAGATATTAACACTTTTTTCTTAACTTCCATGAACCCACGCACACCGGTTTTATATACTTTACCAAAAATACATAAAATTGATTGCCCAATGCGTCCAATAATATCTTATATTAACGCTCCTGCGTATAAGTTATGTCAGTATTTTAATAAGAAATTACCCACCTTAATTGAATTCAATCTGGAGTATAGCATTGAAAATTCTATTCAGTTAGTTAATCATCTTAAGAATATAAAAATTCCTTTGAATGCTAAATTAATTTCATTTGACGTTATCAACTTATTTCCTTCCACGCCAACTCAAGAAGTTAAAAATATTGTAAAGCGATATCTAGAGATGAACCCAAATTTAACAACTCAAGCAGTCAACGAAACAATGTCTGCCTTGAACTTATGTTTGAAACAGATTTATTTCAAATTTAATAATATAATATACAAACAAGAAGACGGATTGCCCATGGGATCACCGTTATCGCCTTTGTTGAGTGAAATTTTCATGAATAACTTAGAAGAAAAAATTTACAATGCTGATAATAATTTAATAACTAACGTTTCATTATGGAGGCGTTATGTAGATGATATTTTTTGTATTTGCACCGGTACAGATAGGCAGTTAGATAATTTCCTGAAATATATAAATACTTTCTACAACTTTATTCAATTTACAAAAGGAGTAGAAAACGAAAACGGTACCTTGAATTTCTTAGACGTTCAGATTGCTAGGAATTTGAATTCTCATACTTTCAACATTTATAGAAAACCAACCTTCACAGATACTCTAATTCACAGCGACAGTAACCAACACACTAAAATAAAACTCAGTGCTTTTCGTTCGTTCATACATAGGTTGTTCACGATTCCATTATCGGAAACAAATTTTCAAACTAAAGTTAATACAATTAAATTATTAGCCATCAATAACGGTTACAATGAAAGTCTTATCGACAAGCTCATCGTAAAAAAATGAATAAAGTATCTTTTGCATTCAATATACCCCACGAAAACTATTAATGAAGAACAAAAATACTTCCCAATAAATTATGTGCCTAATTTGAGTAGCAAGATTTGTAACAGACTATCGAAAAATAACGTTAAAACAATTTGTACTAATAAAAGAAGCTTGAAGTCATTCTTGGTCAATAATAAAGAAAAATCTAACATCGGAGAAAACAGTGGTGTTTACAAAATATTTTGCGACGAATGTCCTGCTTTCTATATTGGACAGACAGGAAGGAATATAAATATTCGTGTTGAAGAACATAAAAAGTCAATTTTACAAAACAAAAATACCACTGGCTTCTCTGAACATTGTATAAAATTCAATCAATTCCTGGATTTCAACAAAACCAAATTCTTACATTCAGGTAACAAAGGAAAACGCCTTGACCTTCTTGAAATTCTCGAAATAAGTTCCGCCCATAATAGTCAATTACCCCTAGTAAACGAACAAATAGATTTTCAGGTATCACCTTTGCTTTTGTCTTTTTTATAAATTAAGATGTAATACTCTCCTGTAGTCAGTCTTGATAATGAGTTCATAACTCGAAACATGTCGACTTTTCGTTACTGCTAAATACAGTATCTAAATATTTTTTATATTGTGAAACATAAGTCAAGTTTTTTTATTTTAAAGTTTATACTTTATTCTTTATGATGTTTCACCAAGTGATGTGCGATAAGCGATATTTCAGTCTCTGATATATATATATATATATATATATATATATATATATATATATATATATATATATATATATATATATATATATATATATATATATATACATACATATACATATACGAATTATTCTTACTTGTGTTTCATTTTTATTTACTTGACTTTTCATATAAATTACATGCCACTGGAGTTAGAAAACCAACTTTGATAAACAGTTAATGTTTCGTCGCCAAATTCGTGACATTCTCCGAACTCTTGAAGGATTGCAATTAATTTGGCACACATGAAAACCAAAAGAAGTCATGAAACAGACAGCTGTTTTTCGCCAGAGAAAACCTTGCGCATATAATGTACGAAATAGGTTCCTAGTTATTTGATTTGAGTAGGAATTTATGAAATTTAAAAATATTAATAAATCAATAAAGCTACCACTGATTCACTAAATTTCTTACGAATAATGCCGTCTTTAGTATCAGATGTTAGGTCTATTAAAATTAGATGGTAAGAGAAATCACAGATTATATTTTTGTTTTTAGACACAAATATTTGTATAACAGGTGAACTAAAATTTCAATTGATTAATTTACGCTGCTGGCAACTTTCATCTCCTTTGAAGGAAAATTCGACGTGATACTTTTATGACTCTCCAATGATGAAATAATTGAAATGTTATGAAATAAACCACAGCCGAATAAAATTATAATTTCATAATTATATATAATTATTCATGTTTACCCTTTCTCAAGGATCAAGTATCTTTCATGGACAGGGATACTTGATCCACGCGAGTGTTTTACAAGAATTGATCTACTTCATTTTTTTTTAAAAGAAAGATATTTTAAGTGAGCAGTCAGTTGAAGCTGATAAAACAGATATGAATCTCTAATGAAACCAAAAAATTATTACAGTCTGAAATAATCTACGAAAAATAAAACAGGAATCAACTATTCCGCCTTTTCTCTGCTGCACAGAATGCAAATTTGAGGCGGATAAAATGGTATATGAAAAAACAAAATTATGATCCCAGACCGCATATAAGAAAGCAGCCTTTTGCGAGTGTTTCGGACTCTTTAGTTCTCATCCAAACGGCTAAGTCAAGTAAGAAATGGAGAAATTGAAAACTCACATTTGTGGCTTTTCGTTCAATCTCTCTGATTTGGGAGATTTGGTCAAACTTCGCCACCCAGGCGACTAAATAAATCCGCGAGACCTTAGAACGAGGAAATCAACCACAAAGAAGTGAAAATGAATTTCTTGAGTTTTGAATAAACTTTCTTGCGTTCTTTTTATTTTATCTTAGCAGAGTGAGTTATTGAATATATTGGAAATTCTACCTTTCTTGGGTTTCAGAGTAATAACTGGAGGAACGGATATCAGATTCAAGAACTGCAGTATCATGATTGCTCTGCATTTTGGGGCTACACCTTTTCAATATTTTCATGTTTGAGTTTCCCTCTATCTCAGAAATCGGTCATATGTTATGTGATGACATTCATTTGTAGTGCATTTTGGACGTGAAAAAAGGATCAAAATGATTTGTTTTCAGGAAGGATGATCTGGGAGGACTCGACAAATGGCGTTCAATTAATAAGGACCTAAACTCAATCCCAAAAAGATTTCAATTCCAGAAAGCTACGTAAACAAACATTAGAACAAAGTTTTGCTAAATGTCTGAGTGTTTGAGAGGAAGTCAGGATCATGTAATTTAGGGCATATTTGACAAAGGTTTTAATTCCCGTTCAGTAGTAACATAATTTTTCAATATTCCTATGTTCTACCCATTGAACAAAAATAAATTGGAGACAATACAGTAAATTTATATTACACATTTTAACTATGTATATTCATCGATTTTTGTGAAAGTAAATAGAAATATGTATCTATATATATATATATATATATATATATATATATATATATATATATATATATATATATATATATATATATATATATATATATATATAAAATATATATATATATATATATATATATATATATATATATATATAAATGAATAAATAGCAAAACCATAAATATTCGATAAGATTCACCCAAATTTCGCATTTCAAAGTTTGAATACAACCAAATGTCAAAACCATACACAGTGGTAATCATGATCAAACTAAGATTATTATTCGAATAAAGAGTTATGTATTTTTTTGAAATTTGTCTCAACAATTCATAACTAACTCATACTGTTCCAAAGTTAACGCAAACGTTCCAGAAATTAGGAAGTTTGGATATGTAATTTAGAACATAGGGTTATAAATTAATTTTCTCATAATTTGGTTAGATAATAAATAAGCGGAGCTTATCAAGATCAAACCCAAAGTTTAGTCAGTAACTTACTGCAAACTTACATAATCGACATAATTTTTCTGTTTTCAAATTCAGGTGATTGAATATACTAAACTCTCAACATTAGTGTGATAATCTTCGTGGAGAAATTTAAATTTTCTGTATTACCTTCCAGTACAGATTCTACAAATACTGTGGTTGTTCAAGTAGGTATAGTATAAAATCCAAAAATATTTTTATGCATTTTTCATAACTGACATCTGAAGCTGGCAAAAGTCATCGAGCCTAAACTACTAATTTGTTCATAGTGGTCTAAATCTGAACATAATTTCAAAATTTAAATAATATTTAGTGAAAAAATAATTAGTATTCAATAAAACTCGCTTCTAAAAGTTTGGAATGAATGCACCTCTATGAATTATAATATGAATTAGTTCATTGCGGCAATCAATTACTTCTTATACTACTTTATTCCATTGAACATTAAAGATTTTCCATAAACACTCTAATTAAAATACACAATTGATGATTTAATAGATATTCAATAAAACTAGCTAACGATAAATACTGCTACTAATTCAAATCAAATTTAATTCTGAATTGATAGCTTTGTCGATAAATAATTAGAGTTTGTTCTGGGCGTTTTCAAGACTAGAACTAGTTCAAACTTCGAACAAAAGTCGATTTCAGTTCTCCCGCCCTCTGAGCTCCATTCAACAAAATTTCAACAAGTCGTATAGAAGAGGCAATGAAAACAAATCATTGATGCAATAATACTATCAGTCAGAGCTAACGGTCAGAAAGAAGTAGAGTACAATGTCCAGTATCATTACGTCTCAGCTGGAGGTATGGGTGTTGACTGTGATGATCAAAATTGCAACTTCCGTTTAAAGATCTTTTGTCAAAATATCCGTTTGAGAATCACAGCGGGAAATATCGAAACGAATGGATAGGCAAAATTGGTAGCTTTCATTGTATGCACTATGCAATGAAGGATGCCAATAATAACAATAAGAATTATTCACTACTCACTATAAAACCTATTTTAAAGATAATGTTTTATTATTTGAATAATTTGTTTTTTATTTAGAACTTTGGTTGCACTAAAGTACACAATTAATTTCAAGAATAGTTCAAATTATGTTGCCTACTATCGATGACTTCGACATGGACATCCATTTTAAACAAAGATGCATACTGAAGTTTTACAACGGAGAAAGTTAACTCGGAAAGAAAAGATTTATTTTTTTCTAACCGTTCATAATGACGATGATTTTCTCAAGCAAAGCAGATTATTGATATTTCGGTGCATTCAAAAATTACCTTGGAATTTATGGACACCAAAAATATTTTGCCAGTCTTCTTTTAATGCTATATATATATATATATATATATATATATATATATATATATATATATATATATATATATATATATATATATATATATATATATATATATATATATATATATATATATATAATTACTTATATTTTTTTAGCAAAATCATGCCTATTGAATGAGAATTTTTGCAAACCTTGGTCGATAAAACCGCCACCTATTATATATACATATTTTCCAAATTATGCACAAATTTCTGAAAAAATAAAAATTTAATTATTAGAATCATTAAAATTTTTTAGATGTAATCGTAATACCAACGGTATTACGATATATTCTATCCATAATGTATTATAAGAATTTTTAAATTATGAAATTGACAATCCCATTTTATTAATGTATATTATTCGAATGCCATTATTTCTAATAACTATTTCAGAATTTCCTGGAAAGGTTATATCTGTATAAGACATAAGACACAAACATTTGTATGTAATTCTAAACTCAAACTGTCGTATGACCAAAATTGCAATAGTAGGTACTAAGTAATTTTTCAAACTATTTTATAATAAAGATAGAAACAAAAAGTTTTGTTTTTGTTCATCATAAAAAATTATCACGTAGTAATGACGGATTCCATCAACTATCTAAATTATCTTCATGAAATTAAACGAGAAGAATAATTTCAACTGCTTGTTAGTCAAGTGACACAAAGGGTAGGAAACACTATATTCTGGAACTATTAAGATGTTTGCATTCGTTCGTCTTTGGCCAGAAAACGTTAATAAGGCTTCTTTCCCCAGCAGTAAATTACAAGGTAGGTACTATGGAAGGAAGAGAGGAAACAAAGATAAATTAAACAAACGAGTAGACAAATATTTTCATTTCCAGAGTGTGTGCAAACGTTGTGATTCTGTTTAGGAATCAACTAACTTTTACATTTTCATAGTGGAAATTTTGTATAAACTTTGTTATTTTTTGTCTTGATTGCTCTGACTAATTTTGAAGGAATGGTAATTTCCTTTACATTTTGCAAATTAACGTAAAAATCATTCAAAATTATCTAGAGCTACAATTACAAAAAATAACCAATTTACCGATCTCCTGAAAAATGCTTGATTGAGGAACTATAGACAATATGAATATTTTAATCGCTATTTCACTTTCTGGGTCATCTGCAAAATTTTCATAAAATGAATTTTCAGTTCAAGGATTCAATAACACTTTTTTTGTTATGAGTAAGTTTGTTAGTTTTAAAGATATTCCCTTAATTCTTAACTCGAGAATAAGTTGGCTATTCTTTGTCCTTCCAATTCTCATCGAAAATTCAAAATTCAGTGTCATATAGATCCGGATATGAAATTATTGCATTGTTATTGTTCATTCTCAACTACTGACGTAGCATATATTCATAGAAATAATAATAGAATAGTAATAATTTCTGATTTCCAGGGTTTTTTTATGCTTACTCACTTTAGTATACAGAAAATACTAAGATATGTAGAAAAAACTTTTGTTGCTTAGGAGTGAGTCAATGGTCGTGAATGTTGTCGTTATAGCATCTTAAAAATTAGGAATTAGATCGATGTATTATTAGCATTTAATTCCATTCTTACTGATGAATATCCTCAAAATGGTTTTCACAAACTGAATTAAAATAATTTCTATTTCATCATTTTTATGGCTAGAACTCGTCGTAGGGATGATTATCACTTACCGTTTTCCAGACTAATGATAGGCCAACAGATCCCGAAATACGTAGGATTAAGGTGCTACAATAAACTAAATAGAATAACCCCAAATTAGCGGATGCAAATAGAGGCCATAAAATTATAAAAAATTTAAAATCTTTTCAGTTGACTCCTTTACTCAATTTTTTGAGGACACAGGAATACCAAGCTTGTATATCTTATCTTCTCTATGATTTGATGTGAAAGCAGGTATTGTTTTATATTTGTGTGTATTATGTTTGTATCACAGAGCTGTACTATAGGAACTTTTTTATTTATGATATAGAATGTAATATTCATTCATAACGATCCCATGATATATTTGATATTTAGTGAAATTAACTGAGATTGAATTCTCGCACATCACTTGGTGAAACATCATAAAGAATGAAGTTTAAACTTTAAAATGAAATATTTCCCAAATTTCAATAGTAAAAATGATATTAAATATTTAGCCGTCAGTACTGAATTAGCTTCAAATTCGTGTGTAATTTATTATTTGAATTTTGAAAAAACTATATGCGCTAAAGTCATAAATAAATCTAAATTCAGAAATAACAATAATTTTGAAATAAAAACTATAAAACAGTTGAGATTAAAAATTCAGGATAATAATTTGGTTATATGCAAAGCGGACAAAAGAAATACTGTAACTATCATAGATAGAAATACCTACATTGAAAAATCTGAAATCCTTTTTAATACAGATAAATTCTCAAAACTTAAAATAGATCCCACTAAAAAGTTTCAAAACGAAATAGAATCATTCATTAAGGATAGTGAAACCCTACTTTCAGATATCAGCACTTTTTCTTAACTTCCATGAACCCACGCACCCCGGTTTTATATACTTAAAGTACCAACAATACATAAAATTGGTTGCTCGATGCGTCCAATTGTATCTTATATTAACGCTCCTGCGTATAAGTTATGTAAGTATTTTAATAAGAAATTACTCACCTTAATTCAATTCAATCCGGAGTATAGCATTGAAAATTCTATTCAGTTAGTTAATCATCTTAAGAATTTCAAGATTCCTTTAAATGCTAAATTAATTTCATTTGACGTTATCAACTTATTTCCTTCCACGCCAACTCAAGAAGTTAAAAATATTGTTAGGCGATATCTAGTCGAGATGAACTCATATTTAACAACTCAGGCGGTCAACGAAACAATGTCTGCCTTAAACTTATGTTTGAAACAGAGTTATTTCAAATTTAATAATATAGTATACAAACAAGAAGACGGATTGCCTATGGGATCCCCGTTATCGCCTTTGTTGAGTGAAATTTTCATGAATAATTTAGAAGAAAAAATATTCAATTCTGATAATAATTTAATTATTATAACGTTTCATTATGAAGGCGGTATAAAGATGATATTTTTTGTATTTGGACCGGTACAGTTAGGCAGTTAGATAATTTTCTCACATATATATACACTTTCTACAAGTCGATTCAATTTACAAAAACAGTGGAAAACGAAAACGGTATCTTGAATTTCTTAGACGTCCAGATTGCTAGGAATTTTAATCTTCTTACTTTCAACATTCATAGGAAACCAACCTCCACAGATACTTTAATTCACAGCGACAGTAACCAACACATTAAAATTAAACTGAGTGCTTTTCTTTTGTCCATACATAGATTTTTCACTTTTCCATTATCGGAAACAAATTTTCGAACCGAAGTTAATACAATTAAATTATTAGACATATAACGGCTACAACGAAAGTCTTATGGATAAGATCATTGGGAAAAAACGAATAAAGAATCTGTGGCATTCAATATACCCCACGCAAACTATTAATGAAGAACAAAAATACTTCCCAATATATTATGTGCCGAATTTGAGTAGCAAAATTTGTAACAGACTATCGAAAAATAACGTTGAAACGTTATTTATATATATAGATATATATACATATATATATATATATATATATATATATATATATATATATATATATATATATATATATATATATATATATAAATATAATTATATATATATATAATATATATATATATATATATATATATATATATATATATATATATATAATCTCTTGGTAATTATTAGCAATAACAGGCTGGTTGAATCTTAAAAAACTCGATTTTATTAAAGAGTTGACGTTTCACTTCGATATTCGTAATTGAAATTTCTTTGACATTTATTGATGTGAAAAAATTGAAAAAAATTGAAAAAATAAGGCTGCTTTGTCTTGCTAGTTATTTATTATATGCTTTTCAGTCTAATATTAACATTCAAAAATGTTATCATTAGATGGTAAGGGAAACCAAAGAAACCTTTACCTACGTAATGTTTGAAAATAAAAATAATAGGGTATTATTTATCTAACAACAAAGAAATGAGTCATGGGAAAACATTAAAGATGTGGAATAAAATTATCGGTATAGTACGTTTATATGGAAGCAGCCGTTGACACGTGTTTCGGACTCTTTGGTCCTCATCAGAACGGCGTAGCAAAGCATTGGATTGAAAATTTGAAGATGAAAATAGTACAACAAACAAAATCCTCTGATACGGAAGACAATCACCCTCATTGTGGTTTATTGTTTGAACTCTCCGGTATGGGAGATTTGGTCAAACTTTGCCACGGAGGCGATTAATGCTATCCGCGAGAACTAAGAACGAGTAAATAAACAATAACAAAGAAATTAGTCGCGGGAAAATATTAAATAGGTAGAGCAAAATTATCGGTATAGTTCGTTTATATGGAAGTAGCCGTTTTTAATGAAATTTTTTATTTATTTAGAATTTCAAATCTTTTAAAAAAAGTTACTTACAGTTTATAAAAACCTTGAAACTCTCAGCTTAATCAATCCAATGCTTTGCTACGCAGTTCTGATGAGGACCAAAGTGTCCGAAACACGTGTCAACGGCTGCTTCCATATAAACGTACTATACCGATAATTTTATTCCACATCTTTAATGTTTTCCCATGACTCATTTCTTTGTTGTTAGATAAATAATACCCTATTATTTTTATTTTCAAACATTACTTAGGTAAAGGTTTCTTTGGTTTCCCTTACCATCTAATGATAACATTTTTGAATGTTAATATTAGACTGAAAAGCATATAATAAATAACTAGCAAGACAAAGCAGCCTTATTTTTTCAATTTTTTTCAATTTTTTCACATCAATAAATGTCAAAGAAATTTCAATTACGAATATCGAAGTGAAACGTCAACTCTTTAATAAAATCGAGTTTTTTAAGATTCAACCAGCCTGTTATTGCTAATAATTACCAAGAGATTAAAAATAGATCACAGGCAACAACAATTCGAGTATATATATATATATATATATATATATATATATATATATATATATATATATATATATATATATATATATATATATTTCTGAAACATTCTGATATCTGCAGCGGTCCTATCAGAATAATTGAGCTGAAATGGTATCTGAGGTGGTTCTTGATTTTCTAACAAATATTATCAAAATTTGAGTGAAATTTAGAATCTCAAAATTTTGGACATGCTCTAATGATAGAAAATAATGTGAGAACTAATCGTCTACAACACTTCCAAAATTCAGCCTGTTAGGATATTTCGGAAGGTAAGTGGAGCTAAAAAAAATGGCTTTGGGTGGATTTTTGTATCCTGAAAGTTCTTCCAACTTTCACCTTAGTTTATCCCACGAATAATACAGATAATATCAAACTAAATAAAACACTTACATACACTGGTAAATTAACAAATGAAGCATCCAAAATATTTTTGAGTAATAATCATAATTTAGCTTTTAAAACCAACAACTCTATGAGTACAGTCATTAAAAACAATAAACTGAAATTAGATTTTAAAAAAATCAGGAGTTTATAGACTTGAGTGTAATTAATGCCCAGAATGTATATAGGTCAGACGGGAAGATCATTTCATAATAGAATCAAAGAACACGAAAGAAGTTATGTTAATAATAAGAGCGACTCCCATTATTCTAACCATTTAATATAAGAAACGCATAATTTCAACCATAAATTTAAAAATTCACATACCGAAAATAAGTCTCAAAAATTTAATTTATTAGAATCTATGGAAATTTTAAATCATAGATCTTCAGATATTTTACTCAATGAGCAAACTGAAGTTATTATTTCCCCGTTTATAAATCTGGTATTTGAAACCTCTCAATAGTTAACCAATCCAAATAAGTCAATACCTGTTATACCGTTCTGGGAATCATAAATACAACCCCCTGTTATTAATACCTATTAGTAGAAGATTTCAGATAATATTTAAATACTGTGATATATTTTAAGAATTACCAGGCTAGTAAGT
>JARQZK010003150.1:0-44143 GCA_030704885.1 Cynegetis impunctata | reverse complement strand
CTACTCAGTGCTGAAATTTTGTGATTTGTGCAATGAAATGAATCTTTATGGATTATTATACCAGTGTGTGATGGTTTTCTATAAATCTCAAATTGATGCCTGCTATTTACATTTTTAATAGTTAAGTCCAAAAAGTTTATCGATTTATTGTTTTCAATTTCTAAAGTAAAGTTTATTTTTGCATGTACTGAGTTAACTATATTCAAAAAATCTCCCAACTGAAGTAAATCACCTTGCCAAAGAATCAGGATATCATCAACATATCTATGATAGTATACTATTTTAGATGAGTAAGGGTTATTGTCAATGATGTGTTCCCTTTCAAACCAATCCATGAAGAGATTTTATTGAACAATAAGGATAAAATGGAATTACTTCATAAACCGGGTATATATCAACTCAACTGTCAGTGTGGTCGTGTGTATGTGGGAAAAACGAAAAGAAATTTCAAAACTCGATTCGCTGAACATCATAGATGTATAAGATTCAATAATAATGACTCCCTTTTTGCTAAACACATTAATGAAACAGGACATATCACGGATTTCATTGATAATTATAAAATTCTCCACATAGAATACAATCCTTACATATTGAACAACTTGGAGCAATTGGAAATTTCGAGATTGTATAAATCAAATATCAATAAAATTCTTAATTCACAAATTCAATTTGATAGAAAACTGATAAATTTATTTTTTGAATGAAAAAGTACACGGAAATTATTTATAGTTTGTAAGAAGACTCCATCTTGCGGCCTTAGTTAAGATCACACCTTCCATCCTAAGAGTGGACATTGTTGAACATTATGAATGACAGAATTCGATAACAAGAACTACATATAATTACGGTAGATGGTACCACATAAAATATTAAATTTGTCAATCTTGCTAGCTCCGTAAAACTTGAAAGGCATAATTTGTTTCTTGCTATGTGAGAAAATTTTTAAATTGTTTCGTCTTTTTCGTCCTCATCAATGTTGACTGAATTACAATTTTTGGATTTCTTTGTATTTTAGACTATTTCTCATTTAGTGTAAAAATGTAAGTGTTGAAATGGAAGATGTATGTTTTTTTCATGTTTTTTCTTGTTTTTCTTGTTTGTAAGCTACTCTTTGTTTATTATTTTTCAGTATATTGTACCTGAAGATGTTGTTCTGAAACAACGAAACCGGTTGTACGTTAATTAATATAATTTTGGGAATTTGAAGACAAAATAGTTTCATTGTTAAATTCATCTTACTACCCAAATATGGACAATCTACAAACATATATATATATATATATATATATATATATATATATATATATATATATATATATATATATATATATATATATATTATAAATATACATAAATATATATATCATATATATATATATATATATATATATACATATATATATATATACCTATATATATATATATATATATATATATATATATATATATATATATATATATATATATATATAATCTCTTGGTAATTATTAGCAATAACAGGCCTGATTGAATCTTAAAAAACTCGATTTTATTAAAGAGTTGACGTTTCACTTCGATTATTCGTAATTGAAATTTCTTTGACCATTTATTGATGTGAAAAAATTGAAAAAAATTGAAAAAATAAGGCCGCTTTGTCTTGCTAGTTATATATTATATGCCTATTCAGTCTAATATTAACATTCAAAAATGTTATCATTAAATGGTAAGGGAAACCAAGAAACTTTTACCTACGTAATGTTTGAAAATAAAAATAATAGGGTATTATTTATCTAACAACAAAGAAATGAGTCATGGGAAAAACATTAAAGATGTGGAGTAAGATTATCGGTATAGTACGTTTATATGGAAGCAGCCGTTGACACGTGTTTCGGACTCTTTGGTCCTCATCAGAACGGCGTAGCAAAGCATTGGATTGAAAATTTGAAGATGAAAATAGTACAACAAACAAAATCCTCTGATACGGAAGACAATCACCCTCATTGTGGTTTATGTTTGTTGTACTATTTTCATCTTCAAATTTTCAATCCAATGCTTTGCTACGCCGTTCTGATGAGGACCAAAGAGTCCGAAACACGTGTCAACGGCTGCTTCCATATAAACGTACTATACCGATAATTTTACTCCACATCTTTAATGTTTTCCCATGACTCATTTCTTTGTTGTTAGATAAATAATACCCTATTATTTTTATTTTCAAACATTACGTAGGTAAAGGTTTCTTTGGTTTCCCTTACCATTTAATGATAACATTTTTGAATGTTAATATTAGACTGAATAGCATATAATAGATAACTAGCAAGACAAAGCAGCCTTATTTTTTCAATTTTTTTCAATTTTTTCACATCAATAAATGTCAAAGAAATTTCAATTACGAATATCGAAGTGAAACGTCAACTCTTTAATAAAATCGAGTTTTTTAAGATTCAATCAGCCTGTTATTGCTAATAATTACCAAGAGATTAAAAATAGATCACAGGCAACAACAATTCGAATAAATAATTATATATATATATATATATATATATTTCTAAATAGGAACCCTTTTCTTCAATAGACCAACTTCAAATACAGAGTCAATTTTTTCACATCTTCAGAACTTCAAACCAATCACATTCACAATATGTACCCACCTACATCATTCCATATCTCAGAAATTATTGGATTAATCCAATTTGGTTATAGTAATAAACATGCATATTATCACATGCTTCATCATAACTTCACAACTTTTCGGAAGTCGAGGAGGTTGTAGCGTTTATTGAGAGGCACATATGCTGTACCTATAAAACGAGCCTGCATGACATTGGCTCAAGCTCCAGAGCTAGGATTATGACGTCAAGAGAATTTCATATTCGCCAATATATTGGATCTGTACAACCGAGTACAGTATCGAAGATATTGTTATGAAAATAAGTAGGAGTTTAAGAAATTCATATTTTTAATGAAACAATATTGATAATAGTTTGCACATATTTTTGTTAAAAATTCAAGACGCTCGTTTCAAAGTGCTAATTGTAAATCAGATGCTGACTCAATACTGCTATAATTCTAAAGTTACAGTTATAAATATAATATAGCAATTATTTAAGAGCTGATGTGAAATATTCTGGGAATTCAAACCAAGCACTACCAAGTAGGTACAGCATTCTTGAAGGCGTTTACAAGGGATTATTTTTGATTTCTATCTGACCATAGAGAAGAAGACTTGAGTATTTGAATTTATTGATTTGTAAAGATTCTAACCGAGCTAGTTAGCTAAGTACTTAGGTACCCCGGCTAGTATTCGGGAGGTCCCCGGTTCAAACTAAGAAGCTTCGTCATGGCTCGAATAAAGTCACTGCTTGCAAAATAACAAGGCGAATACTGGACCAGTTTTATCCTGTGACCCAGGCGCGGATCCAGAGGGGGGGAACTGGGGGAACGTTCCCCCCCCAAATGGCCCGAGCCCCACCTAATTGTTTGATTGGGAGCTACTCGATTTACCATTGCCCAAATACCAGTACCTTTTGGCTTTTAAATATATAAAAGTTCCCCCCCCAAAAGTCGGGCCTGGATCCGCGCCTGCTGTGACCTCTACCTATACTTCCATAAATATTCTGTCTCACCTATCCTCAATGCACTTTTTTAGAGTCTAGAAAATTTTATTTTAACACTCAGCTGGTATCGTCATTTTTACTTACGTACCTGGTATCTTCGGGTCGATTCTGACCCGATACTTTAAAAAAAGGTTGAAAGCTCCAAAATACAAAATATCATTATTAAATCAAGTTTTATTAGTTTAAACAACAGGTTTAGAAACAAAACAAATCTTGGATATAAATACACTTTATTTTAGAAAAAAAAATTCAAATACTTCCTCTGAAAAAGTGTAATGCAATATAATTTTCAACATTTCAACTGAAAAATCAAAATATCGAAAAACCAATATAATGGGCCCTCATACAGTATATTCTCCTTCACATTCTACAAAAAATAGAGAAATAGATTCTCGTTAAATAAAAAGGCAATAACAATTGCATAACCTATCACTCGCTTCTTAAATTTTTCACATAATAATGTAGCTGTGCTCTGCAGGTGCTCCAAACACATACCCGTTACACTTATTACATTTTTTAAAATATTTACTGCCATTTTTCGATTTACACATGTAACATCTTCGTCGTTTTTTTGCCCTACTTGCTGCATGAGGATCAGGGGATCTGGGCTGAGAAATTGACGGCCTACTTTCATTCGTTGTAGTTTCGTCGCATTTAAGGGCTCTTTACCATCATCTTCACTATTCAAGAAAAATTTACGTACTTTTTCGACATACTGCCGGCCCTTGATAACGAGAAAATCCATAGTGAAATAAATTGAAAACACACACGTGGTATTCTCGGGTCAAATCTGACCCTAACGCGTACAATTCGGCCTTTGCGATGCTCAAATGTAACTGGCGTTTGAGGTATCTATTTGTACGAAATATTTATGAGAAGTCACGGAACCACAACCACATAAGTGCAAAAGCGCCTATCCTGTGATGAAATGAAGATGCGCCGGGTCAATTTTGACCCGACGATACCAGCTAAGGGTTAAATCCTTACTCTTTCTCAAAGTCTGAGAATAATGATTGGTTTACAATTACCTATTGAATAATTTGCATATGTAAGTCTTGAAAGTGTACCTCTTTATTATGAAAACTACGTTCATATTCTGAAATTCTGAATCAACAATTCATGAATGTTCTACCGTTATGAAATTTGTAACAGACAAATTTTACATTGGTAGAACTTTCAAAAAATTCAAATCAGAATTTCAGAACATAAACGTTTTGATAATAAAAAGTTAGACTCTCTTATGAAAATCATTTTTCTCAGACTTTGAAATTTTAAATAGGGAAAATAATTGTTTAAAATCAAAAACTCGTAGGACAAAGTTAAATTCTAAAAGTCCCAATCTGAAACTTACATCAGAAAAAACAACCTAATCATTTCAGTTTCTATTTTTTCAAAGATTAAGATCGAGCTTTCTTCATCAGCCTTCTGGTATCTGTTCGGGATTTGTGGCGCCTGGTCGATTCCAGTCTATCGGTTCATTTAGTTAATTAACTCTTCAGAAACTATCAGAATCAAGATCAAAGAAGGCATTGAATGGAAGGAGTGGACATTTACTATAGCGATACTCCGAATTGATATAGGGTGAATTCTGAAACGTTGATACTGTAGGTATTATGTTGTAATGAAATTCATCTCAAATTTGAACGAATAAATTTTATCTATTATAGTTATTTGAAAAGTCTTCAAATTTGAAATAGAAATGAATCTCGACGTTTCGAATTATGTTACGAAGCTATATTCGAAGTAAGGAAGTGTTAGAAACACAAGAAAGGTTCAACCAAATAATTAGGAAATTACTATGGAAATAACCGAAACTGATATTATATTATTTAGAATAATTTTATTATTAGCCATGATGTTATTTCTTGAGACAAGTGGTTGTAAAGAATATCTAGTTGAACTAACCAGATCTTATTAATTGTCTATAAATTAGTATTCTGCAACAAAAATATGTACAGGTCTATTTTCGGATTAAAATTTACCTATACATATTGTTGTAGCATATATAAGAGTATACTATTCATATATATATATATATATATATATAATATATATGTCATATATATATATATATATATATATATATATATATATATACATATATACATATATATATATATATATATATATATATATATATATATATATATGTATATATACAGGGTGTAACATAAGTACGTTGAAATATTCAAGTGCCGTATTCCTGAGACAATTTTAAGGAGAAAAGTTCATATAAACTTGTGTCTAGAAGTGCTTCTTTTCGGAGCATTTGCACGAAATTTGGTACCTGTGGTTTTTCTGACGTGGAAAAGCATAATTTTGCCTTAATTTTTATGCAGCACCTAAAGGACGCTGCGTAGGTACGCTGTCATTATTTATTTAATGTTTTCGTAACTTTTTTGACAGTAAACTTTTGGCGCTTTTCATGAAAATATCTTACTAACCTTTTTCATGTAAAAAATTAATACCTCCTCAGAAACGCTGGATGTGATCGTTTTCGAGATATTCACAATTTTCTATATCGATGCACGTACTTAGCTCCTAGGGCTAAGTGAATTTGTTGAGAACATTACAAAAACTTAAGTATCTGGTAGATCTCGTCAAAATAAACAAATTTTTTCTATTAGATATTTATCAAATATTATTCGTTTTCAAGATACAGTTGGTTGAAAACTTACTTTACATGGTTCAATTTCAACACACTGTACCTTCGAAACGAAGCATTTCCGGACACAAGTTTATATGAACTTTTTTTCCTGAAATTGTCTCAGGAATGCGTAACTTGAATATTTTAACGTACTTATGTTACACCCTGTATATATATACTATATATATATATATATATATATATATATATATATATATTATATTATATATTATATATATATATATATATATATATATATATTATGTGTTGATTTTCAGGTTCTCGCGGAGATAAATCTGGTTGTCTGGTTTCCCGGGTTTGTATCCGCGTATTGGCTTCGTCTTCGTTGAAGTCTGCTCGACGTTTTCGGCAAAATCACATTTGCCATCTTCAGGTAGCTCTTCTTGGGTCGGGAATGAATACACTGAACTGAGTTGGAAGTGTTTATTTGCGTCCTTATATATCCCTCTCCTTCGTTGCGCTTCGTTGTGATTGGTTGTTCTCGGCGGCTGCGGCTTCGCGTGAATTGGTCCTGCTGTGGGCAGCAGCAGTCAGAACCATCTATATATTTATATATATATATATATATATATATATATATATATATATATATATATATATTACATATATATATATATATATATATATATCTATATATATATATATATATATATTTATATATATATATATATATATATATATATATATATATATATATATATATATAATATATATATATATATATATATATATATATATATATATATATATTATATCTATATATATACATATATATATACATATATATATATATATATATATATATTATATATATATATATATATATATATATATATATATATATATATATATATATATATATACATATACTATACCATGTCTAGATACATAGTTGCATATAGGTAAGAGCAATAACCATATGGAAACTAGATTAGTAAGTTTTTTTTATGTAAATATATAAATTTTGTTGTATTCAGAAAGTCATTTCTAGTTGATATTTTCATACGCACCTTTTCGAGATCTGAATTCCTCTTTTAATGTATGACTTCAAAAGAAAACGAAAAAAAATTTTGAAAATGCCAACTACAGTAATTTTTTTGATTCTGTAGATGACTGAACATAATTACCCTACGTTCACTTGGACTATTCAACTTCGGACCGAATACTTTTCGAATATTCGACTTAGTATGACAATAAGAACAATAATTGTTCATATCATCTGAATTCACTACATGTACCTCTTCTATGGGACGGTTTTATAATCCCATATTTTCAATGTACACATCTAGCCGAATTTATTTCGCACAAGAACATCTCCTCTACCTCAAACATCCAACCACAATCTCAACTTATCTCCAACATTGACGAATTTCTTCCTGCTGACGTCCTCAGTTCAATTTATGACCAAGACACCCTATCTGGGGACATAAACTTTTATTGGGTCCGTGTTGTCGACCTGCCCATCGCGCCCATCGACTTGTCGAGGTGTTATAATTGGGCTGTACAAGAATACTGGCGTCTAGAAGGCCAGACGGATGCACCACGATTAGATCTACAACGGACCAGCGACCAAAAGGATGGTTACTCTTTTTCTGAATGAAATTCGGAGGTGAATATCTATGCGTATATCGCCCACTCGATTCTGTGTCCTCAGGTGCTTCATGGGGAGAAAATCAGTGTAAGAATCAACATAAATCTGATTAATTATAATTAAATCGGCAATCCTTCAGTTGGTACCTGATAGAATGCAATTTAAAAAATTTAGACATCAATTAAGTGTAGGGGAGACCGGGTACAAAAGTAACATTTTGTACTTTCGCCTTGGTTTCTCATTAGGTGTTATTATTTCGTTGAAATTGATATAGCCATATATAAATTCCGTTTATGTTCTATACATTAGCATCTTAAATTACCTTATTATTGTGTATTTTGCATGAATCTCACAAACTTCAAAAAAATTTGTCATTTATTATTTTCGATCACGTTGGCGGGCCGAAAGTAACACGTTGTGGGTCGAAAGTAACAGAGCAAAGGGGTTTTTAATGAGTATGATATGACATATTTAATCAAACAAATATTTATTGGAAAATTCAGTGTCAGTCATCTGTATTCAGACTCGCAATTATGGCACACATAATTCATTGACGTATTCAGTACCTATGAGACCACATTTTGCATTCGAAACAATGTAAACTTTGCTCAATCAGTCGACTAAGTATTGCTAAAATTTTCCAAACAAACGAGGGAGAAACAATCTTCGTCGTCAGACTTATTTTCCTCGTCTACAACTGCCCTAGTATTTCTAGCTTAAATTTTTTTTATATATCTATGCAATGTAACATGACAGACATTCAATTTTTTCTGCCATGCCTCTAATTTTTTCACCATCATTTAAATGCTCTTCAGCCGCTTTTCGATATTAGTTGTTATTCGTGCGGTGGTTATTATGCGTTGTCGCGGCATTTTGTTGAAATAAACAAACACACATAAAAAGTTTACTTAGAGTAAATCAATACGGGGACAAAAGTAACATGTTACTTATGTACCCATAGGGCTGCGTTACTTTTGTACCTTACAGCATTTTTGTTAGAAGATGAAAGATAACCTTGAAACGGAACATGCTAGACAAAAATGAATTTGAGCACTGTAAAATCAATCTAATCGAGTATCAATATGCAAATATTCAGATTAATATCATCCATTTAATACTACATAAACATAAAATAAGTAAACGTCAAAAAATTTACTTTTGATTCGTGAAATCACGTAGCGTCCTCTCACACGATCGAACAGTGCGTGGCGCGAGCGGCGATTAAATGCAACTGAAGGTGGCGCCACTGTCTATCATCTGATAGAGCATTTGTTACTTTCGACCCGCCGTTACTTTGGTACCCGCTCTCCCCTAATAAATATGTTACATTTATTTCATGACTACGTAAATAAGTTAGACATTAGATTGTGAAGTGTTAGTTGCATCATATTGTGTACAATGCCATACGCTAAATAAATAAAGAAATGACATAATATATTTTATAATAAGTTTTTTGATCTTATTACTTCTAAGTACTTTATTATAGGTAAATAGCATCTCTAAAGGCTTCCATAAGAAAAATGAGCTTTTATTAGGTATCTGTTGATTTCTTTGAGGCAGAACGAATTTTTTTTGTGGAGAATGTTATCCAATTTTGGGAGTTTGATGGGAGTATGATGGGTTTTGAACATAGCTAGTTTTTTTCACTGTAATTTACATTCAACTGAAGGATAATGCCAGTTAATTTCATTGATCAATTCAAAAATTTCTTAATCGAAAAGCTAATAACATTTTTCCACATGAGTTCTTCTTTGCCTACAAGAAATTTTGGGTTAATTTTGTATTTAATACAAGAATATTTTCACGTACTTATTTCGAAATGTTTGTCTTGATGAATGGTTCATTTTCTAAAAATTTTTTTTGTAATCAACTTTGTTTTAGTTTCTGATTTAATTTAATTTTTTTTGTACATCACAAATCAACAAAATGAAATATGATTTATATAGATGAGTTTTATTTCATTGGGCTTCAATCTGGAGTATTACAAGCTTCATTTGCCATTTGACAATTTGAAAAATTCCAGAGGAACCTGAAAATTCTTCAGTTGACATTTGATTTAAATTCATCTTTTCTTAAGTATATACATATAAAATCGAAAACAATTTGAATCGTCTAGTTTTGAAATATGATTTATATAAATGAGTTTTATTTCATTAGGCTTCGATCTGGAGTATTACAAGCTTAATTTGCCATTTGACAATTTGAAAAATTCCAGAGGAACCTGAAATTTCTTCAGTTGAAATTTGATTTAAATTCATCTTTTCTTAAATATATACATATAAAATAGAAAACAATTTGAATCGTCTAGTTTTTAAATAAAGGTACCATAATTGATAAACCTAATTGTGTATCTTGAGCTAACCCCTTTTTATGTTGTGCACATGATAAACATACAAAATTAGTTTTCGAATCAATATTGCTCAACAACAAAAGTACAAAATTGTTGTGCAAAATCTTCCGTACCTATATCTGTAAAACTCCAATATATAGTTTTTATTCTGAAGCACGGCAGCAGTAAAACTCCTGTATAACACTCAGTTAAGCTCGAAACGGAGAACATGATACCAAAGTACTAAAAACTAATATACGAGTATATCGAAAAAAAGTGCCATATCAGAGTTATTTTGAATGTGAAGTGAAAGAGACATTTACAGCTCATTAAAACATTATGATACCCTTGTTAAGCCTTATCAATTCCATAAACCATTGTCGTTTTAATTTACACTCTATCTCCAGACAAGACAATATAAACTGTTTTTCACTGCACCTAGACCCTACATGTATTGTCACTCACTTTGTTTATGTTCACCTAGTTCAACAAATCTATAGTGTCTTCATATCAAAACCAGACAACACAAGTTCTTACGTCAATTTAAAAAAACTTAGAATAGATCAAAATTTCCAAGTTTTGTACCTTCTGAAAATTTTAATACCTTTAATATCAAGGAAGGCGAAAATCAACAAAGTTTTTTTGTTTACGAATGATATTGAAAACAGTAATAATTTCACCAGAAGTTATAACAAAGTAAAATAGGCATATACCCGTATATATATATATATATATATATATATATATATATATATATATATATATATATATATATATAAATATATATATATATATATATATATATAACTGAAAAATAAATAAGTTAAAAGAACACAAACTGATAAAAAATTTTATTCGACTAGTTTCGCCTTTTAAAGCATTACCAAGACTGAATACATATCACAGAGACATCATTAGTATACGTATATACATATTTCGATTCGGTACCTGGTGGTGGTAAACTAGAATCGATGGGTTTTCCAAATTGTCAGAGATTTAACAGTATCGAGTAGTTTGTCCAACTGGTCATTGAGAAGAATGTAATCATGGGATTTTTGGAGTTTGTTTATTTCCATGGCTTCCAGGAAGTTCATTTTCATACCTTTTTCACAGTAATGAAGAATTTTTGATTCAAAAGAGGATGAGATGTTATGTCCTTTCGTCTCTAGATGTTCCCTAAATGCTAACTGTCCGTATTTTAGATGTTCTAAACATGTCGATGAATATCTAAAAACGGAGAGTCGAATGGACATAACAGCTCATCCTATTTTAAACCAAAAATTACTGTGAAAAGGGTATGGAAATGAACTTCCTGGAAGTCATGGAAATAAACAAACTCCTAAAATCCCATGATTACGTTCTTCTCAATGACCAGTTGGACCTAAACCACTCCATACTGTTAAATCCATGATAATTTAGAAAACCCATCGATTCTATTTTACCACCGAACCGAAATACGTATATTTTCAAGTGATGTCTTTGTAATATGTATTCGGTCTTGATAATGCATATATTATATATATATATATATATATATATATATATATATATATATATATATATATATATATATATATATATATATTTAAACTATTTGAACTATTTTTGCATGTATAATGTATTTTTAACAATTTTATTTTAGTTGCAACAATAACAGGGTATTGCTGAAAAAATATTTTACAAATCTTAAGAATATTTCATCAACCGACAAGCAGATCCACAACAATTTTTTTCTCGGAAATCAATTTTAATAATAATTGAGTATTAGTAATCCTAGTTTCAATCAAGAGTAACGCTTTTCAAACACTAATCTCTAAATCATGTAATTATGAATATAAATTATATATTTGTGATTGATTGGGCCGATACTTGGTGTAAATTAATGAACATAATGAAACAATGGTTAAAAATAACAATGCACCACACATTTATTATAAAAAATAACGCATGACGCACGTTTCGGTGGAACTTCAAAACAGTTTTGCCATTAGCATCTGTAGAAAGTGAATTTCCACCGAAACGTGAGTCGTGCGTTATTTCTTATGATAAATGTGTGAATTGTTATTTTTAACCATTGTTTTAATATGTTTATTAATTTACACCAAGTATCGGCCCAATCAATCCAAAATTTAAAAAAATCTTACACGAAAATGGCAGCAGTCAGAGAAAAAGGTATAAACCACTACAAGTTCTTCCTTAATATTTAACAATTTGTATGGTTTTATTTGGTTTTTAATAATAGTACACCAGTTTCATGATGTTACATTAAATAGGTCTCAATTTGCAACTAAATATGGTCACCGAGGTCAAGAGATGAAGGCAGCATAGTTGTATGTTCTTGACATTTGAATTTTTGAATGTTTATAACTATAACAATAATTTTGCTTCCTTAAAAGTTTTGTAGAATTCACAGATTTTGTGAAAAAGCGTTTACTATAAATAAAACTTTTTCTCACAATGAAAACCTGATTTTGAAACCGATACAAAAACGAGCTAATCAATCAGAAAAATAAAGTTAAATACTCACGCATAAACCGAGTGAGTGTTGCTTATAGAATGTCGTTTTTTCCTTGCAACCATAGAGTTTAGATATTTTTGTTGTATCTAAGTGGTTGCGATATATCATTGCCACTAGATGGTGTTGAGATATCTGAAACACGATCTCGAGAGAGGCAGAGAACACCTACATAAAGACGATGGACTTTAATGCATTCGAATAAAAGGAAGAAACGAAAGGGAAACACTCTAATTAGGCATATATGAGCAAGTCTTTAAACAATAAAACTGGTTTTTTATCGCATCCAGGTACCGTAGAATGGGACGTAATGTTTTCATGTGGGTACTTTAATTTCATCAGTTGTTTCTTCGGCCTGAAACATTTCTATTTTACGAAGTTTTTAATGTTTCGGGATTGGTTTTACACAGATGGAAATTGGAGGTATTGGACGTGTAAATGTAAACCTTCTATATTGTGACAACGTCCACGACATTGGTTAGCTGTATGGAAAAAAATCATTTGAATTGATTGTCGACATTTGGGTTCCTTCGACACAAGCTAAAAGTGACTATATATTCAAGTAAGCTTTTTGTGTAAAGTCTTAATGAAGATAAGATTACTTCAGTAATGAAAAATGCTATTTTCTACGCCATCTCTTTGCTCTGTACTGCTAAGAATGATCTGTTAATTCATTATTTACAAAGAATAAAGTTTTCATAAAGTTTATATAGTGTTCTCCCAATTATTGGATGAAAAATTTTATTCGTTGAACTATTTTAATAAAGTGAATCATTTATTTATTTATTTATTTTGTTTCTATAACTAAGTAGTAATAGCACATATATACGGGATCATCTCCATTTACAAAGAAATATACAAATATCAGGATATAAGGAATAATAACAATAAAAAATATTTAAAAAAAAAACAAAAAAATATAATTTATATCAAAATATCTAATCTATAATATTAACTAGTAGATATAATTAAAAAAAAGAGCTAAGATCGTATTTTCCCCTATTTTTTTTTGTCTGCAAACAGATTCTTCACCTCCTGAATGATTTTGGAGGAGGAAAAGATGTACCAAAAGTGAAAACCTTCAACAGCCAACGAAATTTCGACGGCTGTGAGAGAAAACATTAGAAAACCCCCAAGTTGCATATCCCTTACATGAAATGGCTTTAAAGATGCGGAATGCTCGAAAATCCTCAAAAAAGATATAAGATTCATGCGCGAGTAAAATAAAGTTTTTAACTAAAATGGTCACTAAAAATGGCAGCAGTTCAGGAAAAAAGTAGAAACCACCGAAAACCCCTTTCATAACATCAAGTTAATCCACGTATGAAATTTCACCCCTCAGATCAATCTGGAGGAACTGTGGAGATGTGGAAAATTAAAAAACCACGAAAAAATTAAATCTTCAAAAATGGCGACGATTAGGAATCGCCAAAAGGCACTTTCGTAACGTCAAATTAATTCATGTACAAATATTAAACTATCTTATTAAATTGGGGAGGGTTTCGGGAGGAAAAAAGGCTTCAAAAACCTTTTTTATACCTCCATGTATACTCCAAGAATCTCTTTAAAGCTAATTTCCGGATATGTCGCTTATAATTAAAAAAAAATTTACATATTTGCTACCGTTTTGAAGAATTTTTGCTGATGCATCTCCCTGTCATTGTCTTGTCCAGAGTTTAGAAATGCAAAGATTCTTGAATATTCATTAAATTTCCTTTAAAATAACTAATTGATTGGGCCGATACTTGATAAAAATTCATGACAATAATGTAAATAAAACCTGGGTTTCTGATTTTCACTGTATATTTGGTTAAACATAACAATTGTTTCACCAAACACATTGGCTTCTGTAGATGAGTTATTCAAACGAACTTTACAAATTGAGTATCTTGCAAATATAGAAATGCGAAATACAAAAGAGAATAAGGAAACTTGGACGTAATTTATTGGCAGGTAGATAATTCTATAAAAGTGTACAGAGATTAATATTTCACTAAAATAAATTTAACAAGGGAGAATTTTTCATTCATCAAATTATTGGAACTTTTCCTAATGTTGCTTTCAAGTTCTTCCAATAAATTAAGTTTATAGGCTTTCTGCTCTGTATGTGATATTTCGAATTTGTTATTGAAGCTATGATTCCTTACCATAACTTCTTTTATGTTCAGATATTCTAACTCCGAAGTTTTTGCCGGTTTGACCAGCATATATCCATAGGACATGATTAACATGGAGAAAACATGTAAACAAAGCAGTACAAAAGACAAAAGCAGCAATGGCACAGCTGTATCCACTCATCAATAAGAAGAGCAAGATGACGAACAGAGTCAAGATAGCCCTGATAAGGGCCATAGCCAGACCACAACTGACGTACGGATCAGAAGCGTGGGGATACACTGCAAAAAGCAACCTAGACCGGATAGCAAGTACGGAAAATAGATTTATTAGAACAGCATTGGGAGCACCATGGTATGTTCGAAATGAACAAATGAACACATAGAGATATTGAATGGGAACCTATCAAAGAATTTATGAAGAGAAAAGCGCAAAATATATTTACGGCAATAATAGAGCATCGAAATCAATAGCTCAGAGAATTGACAAACTACAATCCAGAAGAGGACGCACAAAGAACGAGAGTCTATTACAAAAGACCTAGAGATCAACTGGACTGATAATTATTTTATTTTCAGGTACTTCCATCCATTAGCTGTACCTAGATTTCTTCGGAAATTAGTTAGGCGAGCAATGGAATCTTTTTTAATGCGCCGCGACGCAGAGAGACATACACTTGGGTCTTAAAATATAGACACAAGGAAGAGAACAGGTTCTAGTGCTGACCGCAGCACGTGAGTCCTAATCTAAGTGCGAGACTGGAGGTTTAGTAGGCTAATGCCCGGAAACCGAAAGAACAGAGGTGTTTTTAGTGGGTAGGCAATATTGCATATATATATTTATATATATATATATATATATATATATATATATATATATATATATATATATATATATATATATATATATATATATATATATCAACTATTGAATCCCACACAGGCCGGGTTAGCAACCGGTATCGCTTTTGAAGTTTTCACCTCGATAAAAAAAAAAAAAGCAAGTTATCTTGAAAATACCTGCTTTATTATGAAGTATTGTTTTATCTCCTGAATTTCTAATATATTTACATATTTTATTCTGAGTTTTAAAGGGTAATCTTACATTTAGATTTAACAGGAAAGTATACACTTTGTGTGTTGGATCACCTATATAAGTTGAAAATTTCAAGTTTTTCATCAATATCTTCTACTTTTGGATATACTTGATAAATTTCTGCATTATACAATTTTTTCTTAAAATATCATCCATAATTTTTGAAGAATATCCATTATTATATGTTTTATACTTATATTATAGTTTGAATTACTCATCTGCAAAAGCCACTGTATTCGGAGAAACAACTGTTATGTTTAAAAAAATATAGTGAAAAACAAAGAAACAAGTTTTATTAACATTGAATTTCCCTTCAGTTAAATACCCAATCAAACTGTCATATATTATAAACTTAACCAACCGTTTCCGGCATCCACTCCATGATTTAGGAATTTGCAAAATGGAAGAAAATTTATTAGTATTATCACTCGAATGAGGACTGGCCACGCTTTATGTCCTTCTTATTTGAACAAAATAGGTATTAACGAATCTCCTCTATGCGATTGTGGCGTAATAGGTACAATTGATCATTTGTTGTTAGTATGCGGCAATTATCACCACCATAGAAAAGTCCTATAGCCAAATCTGAATAAAATTTTGAAATTTCATCAACCTTACAACCTTAGTTTCCTCATGTCACTTGAAAACATGAATGTCTATGAAGTCCTGTTTGATTTTTTTAATGCTTTAGGTTTAAAACTGTGAGAATCGTTGTTTACTTCGTGTTTTCTATCCGCGATAAGACCTAAGAAGAATTAAAATAAAAAAATTGTTGGCTGATGACATAGGTCAAGGCCATTTAGGCAATCTCCCTATTGATTTGAAAAAAAAATCTCAAATTAACAAAACTAAAGGTTCAACATATTTGGCTGTGAACATCTAATTATCATATGTTCCTTAGAATCAGCTAATATTCTTGAATATTCAATAAATTTTAATTTTGTTCACTTACAGTATACCCACGATTTTCACGTATCTATTATTATAAATCCGGAACGCATCACAAATCTCTTCAGCCTTCCTTTTACCCAACGTGTACATATTTCATGTTTCTGATTTCTTTTCATAAAAAAAGACACATTCGACACCCGCAGGGAAGCGTTCTCGTTCTTCTCAATGGAAATTATGATCGACACGGTATCTTTAATATTGTTCAGAATGGGGGAGAATGTGGAGATGACAGGCGTCTTTATATTTAAAAAGACGACAAAGACGCAAGAATACAGTCACTTAAATTGGAAGATACCGAAATATAGGGTGCTTATATCCTGATATTATTCTTCAACATAACAACATGGAAAGATCAATAGTTGGGTATTGATATAGTGAGAAACGAAGATAATCTTTTACGAAAAATTGTGAACAATAAATTGAGTTAATGAAAATTGTAGGTTAGGTTTGCTTGATGTTTATCATGTGTATAACTTTAAGCTATGTGTGTAGGCAGTTATTTTTTATCAAAGGAATAATTAAATCCCAGATGAAATCCGGATATATTTCAACAATCTCAGCAGTTACACACTCCTGAATATAGGGCCTAGCCCAATCTAACGATATCGAAAACTCACTGATAAAGATTTATGATCTGGATGGATTTCGTCAACAGCAACAACAAAATCTGTGGGCCACATTATATAAAATACAAAGAAATTAATTCTTTCCTTAGTAGTATGTATTTGAGGTTCAATTGTCTTCTGCAGCAAGGGATTTCCTTTTTTATTTGCTCTCACTTCCTATTTTTCTATCACATACTTGGCTACGCCGTTCTAATGAGAACCAAAGAGCCAGAAACATGTGTCAATGACTACTTCCATGTGAGGGTTAGGTCAGGCCGTTAGTTTGCCCCTTATATAGAACAGAGATTCAATATATATATATATATATATATATATATATATATATATATATATATATATATATATATATATATATACATATATAAATGATGGAGTTTATTTTTACTCAACTTCAACTATATGATATTTAATATATTATGTTGTTTGTATGAGTGTACCTGACAGATGTCGATATTACCAGATCTGAAGAGCCCGGTGGACATCTCTTTACGAATCTTATCCTATGAAGAACCACTTGGCATGTTTGCTTAAGTTATACTTCGAAGATTAACAACTCTGTCAAAGTATAATAGAAACCGAAATGGTAGCTGAGATGAAAAAAATGGAGCTCCGAACTTTGAAGATATTCGTGTAATTCTAAAAATTTGATAACGTTGCATAGGGCTGTATTTAGTATGTCTCACTAAGATCTAGAAGTCTTTCACAATTCTTGTAAGAAAAAATTTTTCCAGTAGTAAGGAGAAGACATTATTTTGTTTTAGTCAGAAATGTACCTAACTTTTACATTCAGATAGTACACCCTGTTTACAGTAGTAAAACTACCTGTGTTCACTGTGTTCCCAGAACACGGCCACTTGAAGAGCAAAATTTTTCCATAGATGAGGTATAAAAATAATAGCTTGCATTATCATAATCTCTCTTCTGACTGAGTTTCATTAATTGTTAGTTTGAGTACGAATCAATAATGCTAATAACTTATTTCTCATAAACTCCCTAGTTTGCGGTCATTGTGAATTATAATTCATAGGGGCGGTCTAGTAGAAGAGATAATTTTGGTTTGGAACACATCCAAATCGACAGTAGTTACGCCATTGCCTATTTATATAATTCTTCATTTTCCATTATTCTACTCCTAATTGTACAATTAATCGTTCACGTTGGTCAATATATTTCTATTCGTCTTAGTTTTCTTCACTTTCCTCTATATTGTCAGTATGTCGTGATTGTAAAAAAAAGCATAGTTTTCAAACGAACAATTTCTATCTCGTAGTCAAATGATCTGCCATTAGTATTCCTCATGAAGTAGATATCCCACTGCTTGCAAAGTTACAAACGCAAATGCTGTGTCAGTATTTATCCTCTGATACCAACCTTACCTTCTCTGGTCCATAGATTATCGGGTCTCACCAATACTCAATCCACCTGAACATAAAAGTGAATCCTATCATCCAGCTGAAGAAATTCCTCTGCATAACTCAAGCAACCGTCCTTATAATACTTACTTGAAGAAGGAATAGAACATAAGGCCTTTTCTATGCTTTTAATGCTCACGAAGTCTAATTCATACCACATCACGAGCTCGACATTTGCCTTTGTAAGTTTGCAAGCATAAATTATGAGGAAACCTCTGAGAAAAACTCAGGTTACGAACCAAGAGACTGCCGAATACCTACTAATAATTACGCATGGTTGCTTGGCTTTCATTAAACTATGCCATATTTTAACCATATATGCTTGAAATATGAAAGAAACACTATCTACGGAGAGAAAAGGATTCATTCTTGCCTGAAATATGTATGAGGGAGGCGGGCTGCTTTAGTTATGAGAAGCAACCAGTTCACAAGATCAAAGGGAACACTAGTATATAAAAGTACTCTAAGAATAAGTGAAAGGAGGTAAGGGGATTCAGAAAATATGTACTGGCACAGCATTCATCTTTGTAAGTTTGCAAGAAGTGACTTATCTATGTTTTAAGGAAACCTCTGAGAAGAACTCATTGCAGATCAGTTGACTCAGTATTACGAACCAAGGGTCTCTTGAATACTAATGATTATGTATGACTGCTCGGTTTTTTCCCAATGTTCAACCATGTATGCTTGTCATATGAAACGAACACTCCCTATGAAGAGGCACAGAAATGCCATGTGATTCATTCCTCCATAAAATATGTGGTAGGGAGGCGGAGTCCTTGAGTTATAGGGAAGAAATCCTTCAGCCAGATTAGAAGTGCTCTAAGAATGATGCTTATATGATGAAACTGGACCATCATTCGCCATTGTAAGTTTGTAAGGATTGGCATACCAACGCCATGAGAAAACCTCTGAAGAATATTCATGGCAGACCAGTAGTCTCCGGGATTTTAACTCATTGCCTTTCGAATTCAAGTTATCGAGCCAACCAATATCCTAACAACATCGTTCTCACAGATGTCCAACATGTTACTTATAAACCATAGGGGAGACCGGGTACAAAAGTAACGGCGGGTCGAAAGTAACAAATGCTCTGTAGGTTTAAAGAATTGTCAAAACGCCACTTAGCTGTTGTCAGGTGATAGCCACTGGCGCCACATTCAGTTGCATTCAATCGCCGCTCGCGCCACGCACTGTTAGATCGTGTGAGAGGACGCTACGTGATTTCACAAATCAAAAGTAAATTTTTTGACGTGTACTTATTTAATGTTTATGCAGTATTAAAGGGATGATATTAATCTGAATATTCGCATATAGATACTCGATTAGATTGATTTTGCAGTGCTTAAATTCGTTTTTGTCTAGCATGTTCCGTTTCAAGGTTATCTTTCATGTTCTAACAAAAATGCTGTGGGGTACAAAAGTACCGCCGCCCTATGGGTACATAAGTAACATGTTACTTTTGTCCCCGTATTGATTTACTCTAAGTAAACTTTTTATGTGTGTGTGTTTATTTCAACAAAATGCCGCGACATTGCATAAGAACCACCTCACGAATAACAACTAACATGGAAGTCTATCGAAAAGCGGCTGAAGAGCATTTTAATGATGGTGTAAAAATTATGTCTGCCATGTTACATTGCATAGATATATAAAAAAATTTAAGCTAGAAATACTAGCGCAGTTGTAGACAAGGAAAATAAATTAGGCGACGAAGATTGGTTCTACCTCGTTTGTTTAGAAAATTTTAGCAATAGTCGACTGAATGAACAAAGTTTACATTGTTTCGAATGCAAAATGTGGTCTCATAGGTACTGAATGCGTCAATGAATTATGTGTGCCATAATTGCGACTCTGAATAGAGAAAACTGACACTGAATTTTCCAATAAATATTTGTTTGATTAAATATGTCATTACAAACCCCTTTGGCCTGTTACTTTCGGCCAGCCAACGTGGTCGAAAGTAACAAATGACAAATTTTTTTAAAGTTTCTGTGATTCATGCAAAATACACAATAATAAGGTAATTTTATGTATGGCTATATCAATTTCACCGAAATAGTAACACCTAACGAGAAACCAAGGCAAAAGTACAAAATGTTACTTTTGTACCCGGTCTCCCCTAATATACCTCCTAATATTTACAAAGAAACGCTTCTCGAAAAGTGCCAATATTTGCTAATTTTCTCCAATAGTCCGAAACTCCTGTCAGTTCAGCCCTGTGCGAAACGTTAAGGGAAAAGAAGAAGACGTTCTAGGTAGTAAGGGATGTTTTTTTACGGTTATGCGGCACAGTAATGAACGCCGCCGTTGCTGTGTGAAGCTTAATTTTTATGGCAGTTCGCTCCTCGCAGCGGCACTCTATCGGATCGGGGACTTTATAAAGTTAGGATCACTTTTTAAGGGATTTCCAGATTCGTTAACAGTTTTAACAAACTCTCTGCGTTTTCCGACCCTCGTTCTCAGTTTCTCAGCCCCACCCGCCAGCCGCCACCATTTTGCCAACATAGCATTATGATTACTTTTGCAAGTTTTTTAATATCTGCTACACCCTCTTCGTGGCAGGACACGCTATTTTCGGAATTTTATTTAACGGTCCGGAGGATTACAGACTTTTTGTTGACGCTCTTTTTTTTAAGTAGTCGATTATTGTTATTGTCGTTTGCGGGGAGTGTTTCTTACTGAAGTAGAGGAGGGGGGCAGTTCTTATATTTTGTATATATAATATATAAATGTTGAGGAGTTTAACTTTGAGCTAGAACCCACTGAACAAGAAACATCATAAGTCTATTTTGTGATGTTCTTTTTAGAGACTTTTCGTGATGTTTATTTAAAACGTTAAAAAGATATCTCCTAAATGTTTAAATTTTATAACCAACTTCATTAACATCCATGTTATGTAATTAAAACATATTTTAGATGTACACAATACTACTTGAATTCGCAGTGATATACACATCCTATGAACTTCTTTTCGGCAACTTCTTTGAGGAAACATCCATACGATGTTAATTTGTATAGGTCTCACTAATGTTACATCCAGAACATTACTGCAATATTACAAATTAACATGTTTCTGAGATGATCACATTTTGCAGTTACTTTTACAACTTTCGAACTACTCTTTAGTAACTTCCTGCGACTGGGTGAGCTGTTTGAATGATGTATTCATAAAATTATAAAAAAGAAGAAAACAGAAGGCGAAAAAAACAATGACAAGCATGATATATGGCGGATCGTGGCGTGCAAGTAGGTTATAAGTGGTGGCAGCGTCGTTTTCAGTTTCGCGGTTTTATTCAGTAAAAACATTTTCTTGTTATAATGGACGAACACCAGTTATTGGTAAGTACTTATTCCTAAATCATAATTATTAAAACTTAAATATACTCATTTTAATACTTTAATCGGCTATTCAACATTGAAATTCCGGGTGGAGGGATATACCGTAACGTTTCGTAAAGTTTTGATAGTTTGAAATTTTTATAGTTTTAATATTTAAAAATTATTCTAATAAATATTTTGTAAACCAGCTATAAGGTATCAGTAATCTTTATCAATTCAGTTTTAAATCGTGTTAGGTTATAGCAACTACAGCTTGATATATACAGTTGCACACAAATTCAATTTTTGTTAAGATGTGTCATATATCACTTTTCACACTTGTTATGTAATATGCTTACACTATTATATTTTTTTAGGTTGGATTCCCGGACAGGATATTTGTTTTTAGGTTGGATTTCTTTTTCTGGACAAGATATTTATTTTAAGGCTGGATTTGTTTTATTTTTATTTTCAGTGTTCTATTTATTAATAGTTAATATACTATTTAAATCTTCTATTGCTTTTTTATTTTAAATGTACAGGGTGAACAACTAAGAACGGCTGTAGGCCACATCTCAGAAAAGAATATTGGTACAAATAAAAAACATTACCTTTTGGAAAGAAAAATCGCTAGAAAATATTTATGAGTTTCTTAAATATCCACTAGGGGTGGAATGAGCACTCAAAATCATAATACTGTGATTATCTCCAAAAAAGACATATACCAAAAGGTGACCTGAAAATGCAACTTTTGAAATCTTCATGATTGTATATTTAGGATACCTTTAGTTTTTCTTTCTTGGTGATAATCAGCTTATTATATGTTTTTAAGTGTTCTTTCCATTCCCTAGCGGATATTTTAGTAACACAAAAATATTTTTCAGGTTCATTTTCCTTGAGGTATTTTTTTTAAGTTGAATCATGATTCTTTTTTGAGATATGGCCGGCAACGGGCGGTTTTAGTTGTTCACCGTGTATTTGCTGAAACATCTATAGGATGTAATCTAGAATGTTTGATATTATTTAGAGGTTTAAGTAATATCCATACAACATCTAAAAGAATATGCTGTATCGTTTTTGAAATGTTGCATTCAGTTCATTAGTAAGATGTTGTTTCATAGACATTGCATCAACATGTACTAGATGTTAAAAGGCATTTCTGAATGTAACAGAAATGTTGCTTTTAGTTCATTATAAAGACTTCCTTTTGAGGAAGTTCTAGTAACATCACAGTGATGTAAAAAGGCAGCGCTTTAACATCGCTGAGAAGTTCAGTTCTAACATCACAAAAGTTAACAGCCCTAAGCTGGGCATAAGCGGTTGTGAAGATGTGCATGTGATGAAAACAAGAGGAAAAAAGGGAAGAACATTAGCACAATGTGATGTTAAATTAACGTGACTGTAACAATTATTTGCATAGTGGGAAGTTGAAAGTTTCTAGTCAGTCCGTTATAAAAAGCTCGCAGGATCACCTTCTCATATAGAAATATATTTTTCGAACGAAGTTTGTTGTGTAAAAAATAAATAAATTCTGTTAGAATAAAATTTAAAAAATTAGTCATATATTTTTTAGGGTTTGCTTTTTGTTTGACAATTGTTATTTCGTGAGTTTGTTGAAAAAATTTCACTAATCTTCTATGAATTATAAAAGATTACTCCGTGAGTATTTTCACTGGAAAAAATAGCCACTGAAAGTCTTAATTGAAAATTGGCTATATTTATACCGTTTTGACTGAATGATGAAATATTTTCGTATGAAATTATTCAACGAGTTTTGGCGTACTAATAAGCAATTCTTTAAATTAAATTTTAGAAATTTCATTCAGATTACAACAAAAATAGCCGCAACTTCATGAAGCTACAGTTAGTTATATTCAAGAAGATTATCTTCTTTATTGATCAAATTTATTTATGTCTCAAAAATTTGTTTTGTACGAAGCCTCTTTTAATTAAATTTCAAGTAATGATAATAATGATTAGGTACATGTTTTTCTGTCCCAAAAACATGAGCATTAGTGAAACTTAAAAATATTATCCTCTGATATGAATATAAGACAAATAAATGAAAATGTAAAATGTCGATGTTTGAAAAAAATCATTAATTTTATTCAATTATATAATATTTTTTTGATTGTGATATGTTCTATTTCTCACTATGAGCATTTTTTGGCCTGAAAACTAACAGTTGGCGTTATGAGTCATTTTCAGTACTATTTACCTCAATCAAGTATTTCCAATATACAAAAAACATTATAATTTCTATTCAATTACCGAACTGATTGGGAGAGAAGTATATTTAATTAGTCGAAAATATCCAGAAGGATATATTTGCAACCAGAGAAACTGAAAAATAAACATTCATTTCTCTTTCATACTTGAAGTCAACCTTTTTTCAAAATATTCATTTAATGGCAAAAAATTGTCAACAAATAAATTGGATAATATAGTAGTTATGTTGATTATAATATCTAGGTCAAATTCATAAATTGTTCAAAACAAGTTCTGAAGAACATCAACAATCTGTATTTAAAAATACATATTCAACTTTTACAAAAAAATTTACCTGACACAATCTCCAATTATATTGAATTCTTCGGAATTCTCAACATATTCTTAAATTAATTACATTTTCCGTCGACCTCTAAATAAAAGCTTACTTTAACGTACACGAAATTGATCATTAATGACCCATTTTAATGTGCAATTTCTCCTATTTTAATGTATGATTGTCATGGGCAACCAAACACAGAAGTATTCAGCACGGAATAGCTGAATTATTCTGTGTCTGTACTTTTATTCCACAGAGAAAAGGAATTCATAATTCAAATCGAAAAATTTAACTCTATACAAAATAAAGTAGAAACTGCGGAAAAAATTTTATGCAATAATCGTTCGAAAGTAAATAACACTTCAGCTTCCACCAGTTCCACATATTCCTTACCGGATATTGTAGGTAATGTTAACTATTCAGAATGTCACATGTCTAATATTCCATCTATGAATTTCTCAAATTGTTCCATCGGGAGCATAAATATAAATATATCGAAATGAACATAGATATTTATATTGTGTCAAGTGTATCTGTCATGCAAATTAAAAATTTATTTCAATCAAGAATTTATACTCTATTCATGATGAGGTCGACGGAAAAATCTTGTCATAAACTCGTTTATTAATGTAGCGATTAATGGTCTCGAACTATTAACGCGCTCGCTCCGCTAACGCGTTAAAATATCTCAACCATTTATCGCTGTCATTAATAAACTAGTTTATTAAATAACTATTTTAAAGGAGCCCATACGATGAAATCGACTCGATTTTTGTGTAATTTTTGATATGTATCATATTTATTTAAGGATCAATTCGGAAGAAATTTGTGAAAAATTTTTGAGTTTGTCAAGTTTCACATCTGGAATTATATTCCAAGTGATTTAAAAATCATCAGGAGTATTACAGATTAATCAAAAAGAAATTATTACATAACATATAAACTATAAATAATTCCTAATTCCATATTGGTTCGTCCAGTTGATATATTAACATCAGGCTCTCGAAATATCTTTCTTTTACCAGCATTTGAAGATGGCTTTCAAAATAAGCCCTAACTTCATGTTTTTGAAATCCTGAATGCGGTTCATGCCGACAACCTGGATTTTATATGTATGTATTTATACGTATGTTGGCTATATACGGAAAATATTTTTGTTTTCAGTGTTAACAAAAAACGTATTCTTCATAAAAAAAGTTCTGCATCTTCAGAAATCCAAAATTTGACTGTCGGATATTGTGCCAGTCATCTAAAAAAAATTTATGTTCTATAACACTGAAAGTTGCCCATCATAGGCAAGTGTGATACAGGTGTATAAGTAAATACATACATACATATATATATATATATATATATATATATATATATATATATATATATATATATATATATATATATATATATATATATATATATATATATATATATATATATATATATATATATATATATATATATATATATAAAAAAATATAAAAAAAAATATATATATATATATATATATATATATATATATATATATATATATATATATATATATATATATATTTAACAATGTTTTAGCTATAGAGGACATTTAGTTTGTTTGTGAGAGGCATAAAAGTTAGAAGTGTTTTGCGATTTTTTCTGCTGTCGAAACACATGGATCAAAGAGTTTGTATTAAATTTTGTGTGAAAAATGGAATACAGTGCTCCGAAACATTAAAAATGTTGAAAGTGGCATACGGTCTAGTCTACTTTGAGTCAAAAAAATGTTTACAAACGGTACAAGCTTTTCACAGAAGGTCGAGAATATGTGAATGACGACTAGCGCCCTGGACGCCCCAGCACATCAACAACCGATGAAAATGTTGAGGAAGTGAAGAAAATTATTATGGAGAATCGTCGAATCACTATTAGAGAAGTTGCTGAGGATGTCGGCATATCGGGTGGTTCGTGCCATGCAACTTTTTCTGAAATTTTAGGCATGAAGCGTGTGGCAGCTAAGTTTGTTCCAAAATTGCTGAATTTTGAACAAAATATCGTCGCATGAGCATAGCTCAGGAATTGTTGCATTACGTCAACGGCGATCCAGATTTATTTGAAAGGGTCATAACTGGTGACGAACCATGGGTATATGATTGTGACATCGAAACCAAAGTCTAATCGTCCCAATGAAAGAGCCCAGGAGAACCAAGGCCAAAAAAAGCACGCCAAGTTCGAGAAAATGAGAATTGCTGATTATTTTTTTCCATTACCGTGGCGTAGATATTGCATCAGGAGTTCGTACCACACGGTCGTACGGTCAATAAGGAGTATTATCTTGAAGTTATGAGCCGCTTGCGAGAAGCAATACGAAAAAAACGCCCGGAATTGTGGAAAAACAATTCAAGACTTCTGCATCACGATAATGCACCTGCTCTCTCGTCATTGCTTGTTCATAATTTTTTGGCCAAAAACAACATCGTTATCATGCCTCAGCCACTGAATTTACCAGATTTGGCCCCCTGCGACTTTTTCCTGTTCCTAAGATCGAAGAGACCCATGAAAGGACGGCGTTTTGAGAAGATTGGGGAGATACAAACCGAATTGCTGAGAGAGCTGAAGATCATACCAAAAAGTGCATATCAGAACTGCTTCGAGGATTGATTTGAAAAACCGCTGGCACAAGTGTATTACATCTGAGGGGGACAACTTTGAAGGGGATGAAATAGAAATTGATGAAAAAATAAATATTTTTTGAGAGAAATGAAAATTCGCCTTATTTTTTGATAAGACCTCGTATATATATATATATATATATATATATATATATATATATATATATATATATATATATATATATATATATATATATATATATATATATATATATATTATATATATATATATATATATATATATATATATATATATATATATATATATATATATATATATATATATATATATATATATATATATATATATATATATATATATATTTATATATATTTATATATATATATATTTATATATATATAATATATATATATATATATATATATATATATATATATGTTAATTTCAGGTTCTCGCGGAGATAATCTGGTTTTCTGGTTTCCCGGGTTTGTATCCGCGTATGGGCTTCGTATTCGTTGAAGTCTGCTCGACGTTTCGGCAAAATCACATTTGCCATCTTCAGGTAGCTCTTCTTGGTCGGAATGAATACACTGAACTGTTCAGTTGATATAAAATAACACTAAATCAAATTAATTTAACGTAACGAAATAATATCAAAATTCAATTTGAAAAAAAAAAATAAATAATTGAAAAATGAGTGACACCGATTTGACATTTCGTTCAGATATTTAATTATAACTTCAAAAATGTATCAACTTTTCTTATTATTTAACAAATAGCATCATTTTTAATGTTTCTTATATCCTATTATCAACATATATGTAAACATCCTCACGATAGATTCTCCCTGATGATGGAATAAACGATTCCGAAAGCTTGGAAAAACTTCAAAGAGTTTCCCTTTACATTGCTGCAGTCCCTACAAATAGTTTCCCCTATATATATATATATATATATATATATATATATATATATATATATATATATATATATATATATATATATATATATATATATATATATTAAATATATTTATTTATGTATATATATATATATATATATATATATGTATATATATATATATATATATATATATATATATATATATATATATATATATATATATGTATATATATATATACATATATATATATATATATATATATATATATATATATATATATATATATATATATATATATATATATATATATATATATATATATATATATATATATATATATATATATATATATATATATATATATATATATATATATATATATATATATATATATATATATATAATAAAACAGATTTATCATTTGAGTCCTCGAGATGAAACTTGTCACACTATCTTATATTTTAATTTTGACCGATTACATTTCTATATTAAATTGTATCTCATAGACTATTATCTCTCCATTTACATTTCTCTCAATGATCAGGATCGGCCTCAAATCGGCGATTCTCACACGCCCCGTTAGAATATTGATCACCGCGTCTAAATCTACTTTTCTTGTACTGAAACGAGATACGGCATCTAAACCTCGAATCGGTCCAAAAATCGACCCGTCTAAACGGCCATAATAACCCTAAAAAAGTACCTTAATTTAAAAGAAACTTGTCAGCAAGGGTTTATTGGTCGTCAGCCGGAATACAAGATGACACAAATATACGCGGCGTATTTAATGAGGAGCCGATGCTGGCGCCACCGTCGGCAAAAAACCGAAACAAAGAGATGGGTTGCGATACTCTGAGATTCAGATCTCTCGCCAGATAAGCAGGGCAACACGAAAAGCACATTGGACAAGTGGAGGTATAAGGTGTCCCTTGCTGAACAAAAAAGAAGGAATACAGCGGAGCAGAGGCGTAGGACATGAGAACGTGTCTTTTGGAATGATAAGAGTTTTAGGTTGGTCCCAGTTTTATCTTGTCAAGTTTCAAGATACACAGACGTTCTTTTCGTTGAGATCATTTTGTAGGTTTCTGTTATTCGAATGGTTGATAAAGAATGAATTATTGTTGGTATCTTTTTCTAATGATGCTGAGATACTTACAAGATGTTCACTGTGGAATATCAAGAAAGTGGTACCTTCTCGAGATAATGATTATTATGATTGTGTATTTTTTCAATAGGAATTATATCAAGGGGGGCGCCAGGCAAAGCAACGCAGGAGGAGCAAGATGAAATATTAATTGTGGGTAAAATAAATAAAATTTTTGAAGTAGTTCTATGAAAAAAAAATTTTCATTAAAACATAAATTTCTTGGGTTTATTGTGACATTTTCGACTACTTGATAAATTTCTTACATTTCAAAGCTGGAGATAGCTGCACCTTCCTGCACCTTCTTGGCAACCCCTTTGAATTATATCGTTTGGAGAACCTGTAGGTACATTTTAAGTTAGATTTCATTGTTCTTATAAACATTTATGCTTAATTTTTTTTGTAATTGTGATATATTTATTTTAATAATGGTTACATCAATTATTAACACATAGTTAAATTAACTGATTAAGGAATTATTCATTATTGAGTGCTTATATTCATATTAATTAATATATTTATTTACAAATACGCATTTACACTACCGGTTTGTTATACCGTATATAATTATAATAATATAATGAGGATTTACTGAATATTATGAATCCATTTATTCAGACTGTCCAAGTATATATATATATATATATATATATATATATATATATATATATATATATATATATATAATATATATATATATAAATATATATATATATATATTAATATATATAATTATATATATATAAATAATAATATATATATATATATATATATATATATATATATATATATATATATATATATATATATATATATATATATATATATATATATATATATATATATATATATATATATATATATATATATATATATATATATATATATATATATATATATATATATATATATATATATATATATATATATATATATATATATATTTATATATATATATGTTTATATATATATATATTATATATATATATATATATATATATATATATATATATATATATATATATATATATATATATTTATATATATATATTTGTATATGTGTGTGTTTGTGTGTGTAGTGTATGTATATATCTGAAATATAAGTCAGTACAAAATCAACAAACTGAAGTCAAAATTGTTCAAATATATAACTGCAAAAAAACCTGTTTGGACATTTTACTAATAACTTGTCCTTATATAATCAAAAAAGAATATTACTTTAATTTTGAAAACTTCCAGGTGCTTCAGTAATTCTTGCATATGTTAATACGTATATAAGTATATATATGTGTATATATATATACATATATATATATATATATATATATATATATATATATATATATATATATATATACATGTATATGTATATGTATATATATATCGACGGTGATCTGACAATACCTCCTATCTGCTTTGCACGAGATTATTCAGTAGACACAAAAAACCATTTCCAGAGGTTGTAGGGAATGCTTGCTATCGCATAGCTATTGAAACATCAATATAGTTGGAGGATATAGTTACTGATTAACAGTGTACCTACCAAAAAGTCACTTATGAAAAAAATACTCAGATAGGCGATATTTCCTCATAAACTATGGTTAGATAGAAGATATTGCTACTGCATTAAGACTGTGATTGGACTTTAATGAAACCCCATAACACTTCCTAATTTTTCATACAAGAATATAATTGTTCAGACTTGACATAGAATGATAATAAGAACATAAAAATTTAAACAATTCTGGCATACAATTATAATAAATAAATCAAAACAGAAAACTCTTTTGCAAACTAGAAACATAGTATATATATATATATATATATATATATATATATATATATATATATATATATATATATATATATATATATATATATATATATATATATATATATATATATATATATATATATATATATATATATATATATATAAATATATATATGTATCTATGTATATATATATATATATATATATTATATATATATATATATTCGAACAAAACTTGTTATTCGAGGTGTTAAAAAATGATAAATAGTCAAAATAATTTACTCCTATGTTTTTCACCTGCTCATTAAAAAACTTTTGCGTTCGAGATACAGTGAATTTTTTGTAGTCAATATTCTTAGTTTGTGGAAAGTTTAGTTTTTGGAAGTAATCATGTAATCTCTGTTGCATTTTCTAGGAACGATATATCCATTTCAAGTAAATGAAGTCATAAATCCACGAAGATTTCAGATTACACGTTGATACATTGAACAATTTATGTAATAGAAGATCATCAATCTGCGCTAACCCTTCGGTGACATATTTCCGCTGCCACTGTCCCAAATCCCCGAGATTTACGAGGACCCACCATTTCGAATTGGTGGCGAGCTTTTCTTAATTACTTCAGCACCTTGCGGCCGGTACACTCAAAGCCGTCGATAAATAAAAGAAACACCGTGGTTTTTGTCGAAAAGAACGCGCTGCCACGATATTCGAATAGTCAGTCTGAAGAAAAAGAAGAACTATTTGCTCTTCTTCTTTTTTGGCCGGCCATTCATGATGTATTCGGTCATCTCGACCACAGACAAACTCCGAACAACTTTTAAATTATTTGTATGCTTTGCCAGTCCTGATTTGAATGCTAAAATGCGTCGCATTGTTTTCAGAGTGTTAAATTCCTATCGGGTTGTTTTCGAGATATTTTTAACCCACGCTAATGTTAATTTATTGGACCGGCAACGGAACGGTGAGCTTTTATTACAAAACAACGAATCTCGAAGGCAATACAGGGCATTACGGAGGGAAACATAGAGATACCGGTTTTTTCTCTGGTCTGGTCATAGATTTGATACTCATAAGAATGCCGGTAACGAAGTTCCCTTCTTCTTTTATATCCGTTATTCGTTGACCTAATGAATAGTATCAGAAACACTATTAATACTTCAAATTAAGAATAGATGGCAAAAAAATAGATATTTTAGCTGTAAAAGTTCTGAAAAAAGAAGTAATATTTTTGCACAAACGAGAAAATGTTTTTAACGAAGTTCCTTCGCATGTTACACTTGACGAATGGAAGTTAGGACTGAAAACAATGAAACGTTATGTAAGTGTAACACTCTCAAAAGGGATATACGAATATTCAAGCGTATAGACATTAGTTTGGAAAGGCGATTCTTTCAAAGCGAGCGGCATGTTTAGTTTCAGAAACGAATAAAATGTGAATTGAAAACTATGTAATATTATTTATTTCAAGGAGGTATAGAAATATTATTGGGAATTTGATACTGATTTGCAAATTGGGTATTTATTATAGATTATTTTGAATTGAAGAACCTATTATTTATTCGTATACAATGTTAAAATCAGAGATCTTACAGAATAATTAAAGGAAACAAATTTTTCAATATTCAAAATTTATGTTTATATGAAAAAGTGGCCATTTTAACCTCGACTTTACTGATTAAAAATCAAAGCTATTATTATAATTTGTTTTGAATGAATTTGGTTTAAGAATTAACAATAATTAAGTAAAATCAACAATAAGATACATTACCACTATCGATGCAGTTTTTTCGGAACATTTACATAAAATTGAATCGTAAAAATATGTGTCCTAATTTTGTTATAAACTTATCATCACAAAGTTTCAATGTATCTCTGAAAACCCACCCCAAAGATTGAAAATAAAGAGATCTCGAATAAGCCAAACTCACATCCCAAGAAGAAATATCTACCACTTTGATCTATATCAGGGTTCATTAATATAGTTCTGATTTCGGCCGCAATCACGAAAGACAGCGCTCAACATATACTTGCAGCGATAATTCGCGAAGTTCAAAAAATATGCCACACATATTTGTTGGTCTAAGCCAGTTAGTCTAAATGACTTTTTGAAAGAATAGTCGAAAAAAAATCGGAAACTCCTCAGCAACCAGATTTAACCGTCACAAACAAAGGAAGATACAATTTACCTGATAGAATCCCCATATTCTCACCCCAATAATTATTCGTTTAATGATAATCATAGATCGCAATGAATAACAATTGAAAGAAAATTTTTTAATATTTCAAATTTTTGTTAGAAACTCAGAGTTATTTTACAATTTCTTTTGAATTGATTTGATTGAAGAATTAACGTTGGGTCACCAAAATCTATAAGATAAAATACCACTATTCATGCCATTTCTTTGAGACATACATAATATTGAATCGAAAATATACTCGTATGCAAGGGCGCACCCAGGATTGGGTTTCGGGGGGAGCTACATTAAAATGTAACATTTAATTAAGAAATTAAATAATTTATTCATTAAATATAAACTTACATATATGTTGTATATGAAACAAAACATATCGCACCCTCAATAATATAAGGGCTCAAGTCAAAATTTTTGTAAAGTGTGATTTTAAATGATACGGGCACAAGATGGAATCATCTACCGGTTAGCACTGACAGAGCGAGAAAAATGTCAATCATGACTCGGTAACTGCATTTGTGCCTCTCTCACACTCTCCCCTCGCGTCTACCGTTCTTACAGCTACAAGGTCGCAATCAGTAACGTGCCCATACTTGTCGAAGGCAGATAGTTCAAGCTTTGTGCAATTCGTATTTGTGCCCTTCTATGAGAAAAAAACAGGAGAGTTCTGTTCTGAACATTTTGTGTTATATGGAATATTTTGTAGTTGCACCGTTATATTATACAAAATGTTGTAAATTGTTGGGTGTAATTCATAAAAGATCTCTATATTGCGGAAAAGAAACGATGTTAAAAGGAATTATATCTTATTGGTTCCTTATAGTATATAAATTGTTTTATGTTAAATCTATTATTAGACCCTTAATCACATGAAATATCCAAAAAAAATTGAAATTAATTCAAATTCAATTCTATTTTCATGGCTATTTATAGTGTAGTTATCAGTGAACAAATCAGCAGAATTTCACATTTATAACACAAATAATAAGCATTTTATACGAAAAATAAGCTGAAATGTAGGAAACCTGAATCTTTAAACGCGATTTCCCACAAAACTTCTATTTCGTATTATGCCCTTGTATCACTAAGGGTGCGATATATTTACCTATTGTACTATTGTACAAAATTCGTTAAATCAACATTTAAAATTTATGTAAGAAACAACATTTATAAGAAACAACATTTACTACTCAAATTCTTTTGTTACTATTATAAATCTCGGGGGGGGTGGGGGCTGCAGCCCCATGGTTCCCCCCCTGGGTGCGCCACTGCTCGTATGTGTCCTAGTGTAGTAACCACAAATAAATTATTACTAACATTGAATGTACTAATTAGTTCATGTTTTCATAAAAAATCAATAATCAAATAATTATTTTCGTAAATTTCAAAAAGAATTATTAATTGAAATTTCATTATCTACCATTTCTTCAATTATCAATTTTTTTCATTACATTACTTCAAAGCGATGTTGATTTAGTTGAGCCACGTATTTAATACAAGGTATATATCCACCGAGTGTTACACGACACCTCTCGCCTTTTTTTCATCTATTTTCTCACTTCTTGGAAATTTTTAGTTCAAATTCAAATGTTAATATCATTCACAGGTCAATGTTAATCTAACTAAAAATCAATTCTCTTCTTCCGATTCAGGTATTCCAGAATGAGCAATGCAGAGAATATCCTTCGGCCAACCCTTTCTGATCCCGCTACATTCGTGTAAATTAAGTGAATTAATGTAAGGCCCAACGAAATGGTCAGTAAGGTCTAAAGCTTATGAATTATAATTAGGGATAGAGACAAGGAACATGGGCGAATTCCCACAGGAAACCCTTCCGAATCGGGCTTGCGGTCGACCGCGGGACGTTCATCGTCCATGCTGTCCGTGAATTTTGATACGCCATGATAATTATTTTGCGTGATGAAGATGGTCAAGGTGGTCGGCCAAGATATTAGGCTGTTCTTGTCGTATTGGATTCGATTGAGTTGGGGTTGTATAGTGCATGAGTTTGAAATTTCTAATTAGTAATCTGACGGAGTTTTTTTGTTTTCTCTTCGAAAAAGACACTATTAGATAAAGGTGTGCCTATATCGATAAAAAGGATGAAACTTTCAAAGTGTAACATAGCTGAAAATTCTGTGATATGCAACTCAAAAGATAGTTGATATGCAGAATGTAGATCTGAAGATTTCTCCATGAAAATTACCATGCCTTACACTGCAAGGTGCAAGTTCGGAACCGTAAACTGTTAACGATGGAGTGCCTACGCTTCTTGTCACCTACGCTTCCTGAAGTCACCAAGCAAAAGAAAATTGGTTATTGCATCTTACACTAAATATAACAAAATGACTATTATATATATATATATATATATATATATATATATATATATATATATATATATATATATATATATATATATATATATATATATATATATATATATATATATATATATGGACATAGAGCTTCTGGAAGACCAATAATTCAAACACAGGTATAGTGTATAAGTTTGAAATTTCTTAGGGGGGATTCATTAATTACGTGAGATAATTTTGGCGTTTTTTGATACCCCTCCCCCTGTGGTGAGATAACGTGAGATTTTGTTCGACCCCCTCCTCCCTCCTCCTATCTCACGTGAGATTTTTCAAAATTCGTATTAATTATGTAAATGAGTTAATATGTGCTCGATTCCATTAGATTTATTTAAAGAAATCATTTTCTTATAATTTTTTCTATTTAAGACTAGTATTCAATATTTTCAATGACGTAGCATAGAACCACAATGAGATTTAACAATAAAATACCTAAATAGGAACTACCGAAATTTTTAAAAAAGTATTCACTCTTATTCTATCAACGGAGACTCATGTATGATCTCAAGTGTGAATAATACTTTAACACATTTTATTTCGCCATAACTTCAATTAAAAAATGTATTAGTCCAAGTAAATAAGTAATATTTTATTGAAATGTGGAGAAAATGAAATTTATAATAAAACAATTGTTGTAATTAGCCATACAGAATTTTTTTCAGTGAAAATTATTAGTGCATAATATAATTATAATAAAAACTTATTCTTTATGAATAATCTTTCCATCGTATGGTATATGAAAAAGAAATATTCTTTCAATAAAAAAATTTATTTACTGTTAATAAATATTCATTCATAGTTGACGAATAATGTTAGAAGAATGGTTGTTCATATTTAATAAGTGAATAAAAGTGAAAAAAATACGCTATTAGATGAAGGTGTATACCGATAAAAATGATGAAACTTTCGAAGTGTAACGTATATGAAAATTCTGTGATATGGAATCCAAAAAATACTTTATATGCAGAATGTAGATCTAAAGATTTCTCCTTGAAAATTACCATGCCTTACTCTGCAAGGTGCAAGCTCGGAACTATGTATACGATGGAGTGCCTCAAGGTTCGATTTTGTCACATACGCTTTTTCTCATACATCTTAATAATATCCTGAATTCGACAAAAAATCTGATGACTGTATGTATATGACTCCCTGATAGCAGGCTGATTCTGCTACTATTTGAGTCATTATAAATGCTTCTGTATCAATGTTTTGTGTCTTCCTGAAGTCACCTAGGCAAATAAAATTGGGTATTGCATCTTACAATTAATACGACAAAATAACTATATATATATATATAATCTCTTGATAATTATTAGCAATAACAGACTGGTTGAATCTTAAAAAACTCGATTTAATTAATGAATTGACGTTTCACTATGACATTCATAGTTATTCAAAATTTTTGAACAAAATTGAAAATTCTTTGACATTTATTGACTTGATAAAATTGAATAGATAAGATTGATTTGCCTTGTTAAAATTTCTTTCAGTCTAATATTAACATTCAAAATTGTTTCATTAGAAGGCAAGGGAAACTACAGAAACCTTTACCTATGTAATGTTCGAAAATAATAATAATAGGGTACTATTTATTTAACAGAAAGAAACCAGTCACGGGAAAATATTAAAAAAGTAGAGCAGAATCATCGGTATAGAACGTTTATATGGAAGCAGCCGTTGACACGTGTTTCGGACTCTTTGGTCCTCATCAGAACGGCGTAGCTAAGTATTGGATTGAAAATTTGGAGATGAAAATAGTTTAATAAATAAAATCCTCTGTTATGGAAGAAAATCACTTATTTGTGGTTTATTGTTTGAACTCTCCGGTATGGGTATAAACCACAAATAAGTGATTTTCTTCCATAACAGAGGATTTTATTTATTAAACTATTTTCATCTCCAAATTTTCAATCCAATACTTAGCTACGCCGTTCTGATGAGGACCAAAGAGTCCGAAACACGTGTCAACGGCTGCTTCCATATAAACGTTCTATACCGATGATTCTGCTCTACTTTTTTAATATTTTCCCGTGACTGGTTTCTTTCTGTTAAATAAATAGTACCCTATTATTATTATTTTCGAACATTACATACGTAAAGGTTTCTGTAGTTTCCCTTGCCTTCTAATGAAACAATTTTGAATGTTAATATTAGACTGAAAGAAATTTTAACAAGACAAATCAATCTTATCTATTCAATTTTATCAAGTCAATAAATGTCAAAGAATTTTCAATTTTGTTCAAAAATTTTGAATAACTATGAATGTCATAGTGAAACGTCAATTCATTAATTAAATCGAGTTTTTTAAGATTCAACCAGTCTGTTATTGCTAATAATTATCAAGAGATTGAAAATAAATCACAGGCAACAACAATTCGAATATATATATATATATATATATATATATATATATATATATATATATATATATATATATATATATATATATATATTATATATATATATATATATATATATATATATATATTTATTTATATATTTAGATAAAGCCACGAATGTCGTGGCGAAACGTCAACTTTTTAATAAAATCGAGTTTTTTAAGATTCAACAAGCCTGTTATTGCTAATATTCATCAGAAGATTTTATATTTATATATTTATATATAGATATATATAAATATATATATATATATATATATATATATATATATATATATATATATATATATATATATATATATTGTAACGTGTAAATTCTCCACTTAAATACTACTACCGAACTATGCACTCAAATACCGTGATCCCTCGCTATAAAACGCCTGAATGAATGACCTGCGTACAAGAGAGTAATGGGGATAGAGTTGGATTTCCACGTGAAACACAGGATATCGGTCTCTTTAGCCAAGTTACTATTGAACAAGTAATATCGTTAACTAATAGAATTATATTCAATATCAATTGAACGTGTATTAAAGTTTATTAAAATTTATTAAATATCTGTGGCGTCTGATAGACGGTAAGCTATGAGAAGAAATATAACTATTTCGTATTATTGCATTGTCTTGAAAATCTGAATTGATGCCTTATTTCATCTTTCCGCCATTTCATTTTTTTTCATTTACTTATATTAAATTATTTATCTTTCAATATTGAAATAATCATCTTACATTTCTTAATTTAAAGTATTTTTATTTTATTTGCTTGTTTCATTCCCTCAATTTAACACAAGATTTTTGTAGGTTAACGATGGCAAATTTCACATGGTCATATATTATGTTCAGTTTAATGTTGGAACATATACTGTCTTTCTTAGCATATTTGCTTGAGATAAATCTGAATGTTAGTTTGAATTGGCCATCGATACCCTACAGATAGTTTTGGAACATATTACGTTTGAGATTGTATGTTGATTTGCCTTGAATTATTTTAGCTACTTGGTCTGGGTTTGAAGTTCACCTTGGCTAGAGCTAAAAGACAAGTTGCTTGATGATTGAAATTCACCATATTTGGAGTTTACAAAAGAAACCACCTTGTCTGGGACTAACATCCACCTTGGCAACCCACAGCTGGAGCTACCAAGAACTTGGGACAAAGATAGGGCAGAAGTCAACAATCCACCCAAGGAAAACGTCGACAATATATATAAAAACATAAAGATAAGTCTCATAAATGTATTGAGAGAACAGTAAATACCTTTCATTTCAGCTTGTTGTTATTACTGTGAACAAATCAGAACCCTTATATGTTTAACCAATCTCCCTGCTAGCTAGGGCGTAAATATCTGTCAAAAGGGAGGTTGGTTACAATATATGTATACAGGGTGGGCCATCCATAACTTTCCACCCCGAATTTTGAGCTTTGGGACGGAATAACAAAAAAACGCTCGGACAAGTCAAATTTTGTTGAAAGGGGGACAAATAAGGGTGTTCAAATGAGTTTTATATCACTACCCCTCTAGCAGCAACCCCTAACAGCTCTCATTTTTTAATACGGAAAAGGGGTCGAGCAGCACCTTGTTGGAAAGGCAATTCAATTTTCTGCATGAGCAAATTTTTGCAAATTCTCGATTACTACGCGTATGCCAAACACATGTTGAAAATACTGAAACCGAGACAATAACTGAAAACAATAATATTTACAAAGTAAATCGAGCGCTTTCGTTTAAATTGAAATAATTGCTGTTAGGGTAGCGGCTAGAGGGGTAGGGATATCGAATTAATTTTTTGACCCGTCCGAGCGTTTTTTCCATCTCAAAGATCCAAATTCGGCGTGTGAAAGTTATTGATGCAATACTGAGTCACTCTGTATTTTAATAATAAAGCTATGAAAAAAAATACACTCATGCAGAAAATTGGATTGCCTTTCCAACAAGGTGCTGCTCGACCCCTTTTCCGTATTCAAAAATGAGAGCTGTTAGGCTTTGCGGCTAGAGGGGTAGTGATATCAAACTCATTTGAACACCCTTATTTGTTTTTCAACAAAATTTGACCTGTCTGAGCGTTTTTTCGTTATTCCATCCCAAACCTCAAAATTCGGGGTGAAAAGTTATGGATCGCCCACCCTGTATATTTATATGTATATATATATATATATATATATATATATATATATATATATATATATATATATATATATATATATATATATATATATATATATATATATATATATATAAATATATTTATATATATATATATATATATATATATATATATATATATATATATATATATATATATATATATATATATATATATATATATATATATATATATATATTTATATATATATATATATATATGTGTGTGTGTGTGTGTGTGTGTGTGTGTGTGTGTGTGTGTGTGTGTGTGTGTAAATACTAATTTGTTTTTTCTTAGCAATAACAGGCTTTTTGATTTCGAAATTTTATGAAACAGTCAATATTTCGTCACAAATTTCTGAAATTTCTCAAAACTTTATATGCCCATAAAGATTGAATTTTATTTCAAATATTAAACATTCGAAGTGGAATTCAAAGTACTCGTAAACCTAAAATAACAGTCTTTGGATATTACTGCAATTGACTATTTCAGTACCTATCTCAAGGTCAATTGTACACATCTTGAAATGCGATGAGTCCTGTAAATTCAAGAGCCAAAAAAATATAAATATCAAATGCAATTTCTTAGATACAAAAGTATTCAAAAAACAATAATTTGTAAAATAAGAAGCATTTGAATTACATTCTTCAAATATAACTAGTAGGGGAGACTGTTGTACCTAGGAACGTTTATTGAACGTTTTAGTTTATCTGATGATTGAGAAAATATTTAAACGGCATTTTATGCAGAATTGATTGGATATCTATTCAGGTACATAAGATATAAAGGAAATTTCACAAATATTAATGCTGAGGTGTTTTCCAAAACAATTTTCATTAGCTAGAAATTGTTCCAAGGTACAAGGTGGTCTTGTACCTTGAAACAGACCTAATGTACCTTGAAACACATATAATATCCAACTTAAAAAATAAACTGAATAGACATTCAGATTATTCAAAAATAAAAATTTGACCACGTATCATATATTAACAAAAGCACTTGTAAAAACGAACAAAACATTTGAGAATAAGAAACTTCACCTATGATTTTTTTTGGTGATATAAAAATAGTTAACCAAACTAAAGCTTCTTTAAACAAATATCGCACAAGTATGTTTCCCACTTATCGTCATCAAGATCGGCACATAGGTTATGAGCCCAACGACCACACTTAGTGCAACGGCTCCATTTTTCTCCACCCTTATCTTCCGCTATGGTGTTGCCACAAAACCAACAAGAATCTTCATTAATTTCTTCATCATCAGTTGATGCAAGGGATATATCGTCTTGACTGTCATCAGGAGAAGATTCAAAAGCATGCGTAAATCTAAGTTTCCTTTTCCTTTTCAGACTTGTTTTTTTTGTAGAAGGACATTTGGGATAGTCACGTTTTTTTCCTTTGTCAAGAGATAAATTTTTAGTTACAGCCTGAACCTTTTTTTTCGACTTTTGCCTCCTAATTTCTTCTTTTTCCGGAGTGTCTGTGGCAATCATTGTTTTGCCACATTTTCTTCCGCCTTTCTTTGGTTTTCTGGCTTGTGCTTTAGGACACGGTTGCACTTCTTCAGGGGATAAAAATTTTGTTGCAGATATTTGTTTCCTATTTGTACCGCTGGTGTCGACAGATGTACGCCAGAAGGTTCTGCTGGCGGTTCTTCCTGTAGTTCTACCGATTTATCCTCAATGGGAGGAGTAACAGGCTCTGGAATATTTGCAAGTTGTACGCCTGAAGGTCCTGCTAATGGTTCTTCTGCTAGTTTCATTAGTTTATCTTCAGCTGTAGTGGTAACAGACGCTGAAATATTCGCAAAGATGGAGGGAGAACTGGGACTGTCGAACGCTGCTGATGAACATGAGATGTAAAACATTCTGAAAAAAAATTAAATGAATGTCATTATGTGAATGAATGTTCCAAGGTACAAGATATGCCGATGTTTCAAGGTACAAGATGATGCAACATAACCAAAGATGGCTGTTTCCGCGGCAAAGCTACGTTTACAAAGAATAATAACACTGTATTTTTACTCACCATTAAACACTATAACACACAAAAATGATTCAATCCTTCACAGCTATCAGTTCTCGAATTATCTTCACACGAATATGATGCAATTTTTTTACTTTTTACGGCGAAATTACTCTTTTTTATTGCACAATTTCAAAATACGTCTGTGACGCTTGAAACATGGATGCACTATACAGAAGATCAAGCCCGAGGGGATTATACCTTAGTTTTGCGCTGAGAGGTGGCGACATCTGCCATAAATAGGAATCGTTTCAAGGTACACTATGCTCTAGGTACAACAGTCTCCCCTACCCACTGACAGCTATAACCTCAATAATGGAAATGAAAAATGCTCTTAATCAAAAATTCAACAAATAAAGAGACAAATATAGGAATTTATTGCTATAAATACAACCGATACATTTGAGTACAACATTTTCAATTAGTTTTTAAAATTTTGTGCTCAAGTATACTAGATACTTAATTAGAAATTAAATTTAATCAAGCGAATCAAAATTAACCAAGAAATATAATACAATGAAAACAATTTTCAATGAAAACTGAATAAACTGACCAGGTAATGCTTTTCATAATGATTATTAGAGTCATAGTAAAAACGGTTCCTCGTTACTTAGACGAGTGTAGATTTAGGAGAGTTTACTGCATTGTAGAAACTCTAAAGGTTGCTAATGCAATGCGGCGACTATGCGAAAAATTAGGATAAATGCAGAACTGCACTAAAATCTTGCCAAATTTAATTATGAATGCGGTGAAAAGTTTCGGTGCACTTATATCATGTCTGCACATTAAGTTGTCGGAGTTTTATTATTGCACATAACACAAAACCGCAATATCGTTTTTATCTGGAAGATACAACGACGGAATTGTTAATTTCCTGACATAATTTATAGTACCTGGGCGACCGAGCTTTGCTCCGTCTAACCAAAATAAATACATACAAAATTTGGATACTGTCATGTAGCGCCGTCTCACCGAATTTTAAGGTAACAGTTGGTTATCTTCCATATACCAAAATCAACTAGATATACTGAGAAAAAGAAAATATTTTCTGTTTACTAAATGAATGGTTATGTCGATTTAGTTTCATTGAACAATTAACATGTCAGTGATCCTACTTTTATGAGTGCTCAATATCACGACAAATCTATTGCATACCACATCCAAATCCAAATGATGATAACTTCAATCAGACATCAGTTGAAATGTTCAATAACAGGTAATTATTAAATATCTTTCCTGTAGTGGTATTACGTTCAGGGTGAATATAACTTATTGAATAGTTCTATTTACCACTACAAATGATAGCACGTATGAGATTACTTCCTGTGATGTCAAGATTTACCACTACAAAGAGTAGTAAAAAAGCCGAAAGATTCCGAAGTAACAAGCACACGACGCTCCAGCTTCCGATATGCTTCCGATATGTAACCATTTTTATCATTTTTGTTTTCTGTATTGCTGTTCGTGAGTTGTGCACCCATTCTCATTGTTTTAATTTTGCACTACTGTTCAAAGTTGAAGTTCAATGACTACGAATAGATACCTAGAATGGAAAGCCTACTGATTCAATGGAATTTGGATATTTGAATACCAGTAATCAACGGTAAGTCATACTCTGTTTCATAGCGAATTTAGAATGGCACTAAAGGCTTCAGTACCTACTTAAAGGCAGAATTCATAATCGCATGTAGGTTTGTCTGACACAGTGGGTATCTCCTAATTTTTTGAAATTTGATTAACCTAATCAACTAGATATATGTAAGTATATACCCATATGACTTACATTTTTCCATATTAAATTTATAACTAACTGCATAT
>JARQZK010003149.1:35000-44460 GCA_030704885.1 Cynegetis impunctata | reverse complement strand
TTCATTTCTTATTATTTTATTGCTAGCTTGAACTCAATATTGAAGACAGAAAGTTTCATTTTATTCTTGAATCAATATTTCTGTTATTTTTCTGTTGTGTTTTTTTATTGACTACTGAATATTGAAATAAAAAAGTTTTATATTATTCAAGAAATGAATATTTTTGTTATTTTTCTGTTGTCTATCAATATGGTGATATTTCGATAATTGCACAAATAAAAACGACAGACGGTTGACTTAGGATTTGTAAAAGAAATTCTGTCTTGAAGTTTCGAAATGAACCATTTTTCATATAGTCGACACACTTTATCGTCTTCATCAGGTTTGTATAAGCGCTTCCATACCGGAGAATCAAAATATTCACTAAGACCCATGACGACGTTTGTCCATACCGGGATCGTATAAGTCCTCGAATAGTGTATTTGAGGTGTATGAATGGAAAACAGTGTTGCCATATTTAGGGACCCAATGCGTTGGTTAACTATACGAATCATATACAAATTAATGTCGACTGAAGCGCCCTCACACTGGCCAAACACTGAAACTTTCTGTATATAATCACATGTATAACCGACTTTTCAGACCCGGCTGAAAATGCACCCCTAGCATACCCTCAGCCCCCTCATAACGATTCTATAGTCGAACGTTACCAGTCCCGAAGCCGGGTCTGACAACGTCACTTTTGGACTGAAAAGTCGGTCGAGTATACCGCTTTGGGTCTGTATGTGCGGTCGAACAAATATATATAAATATATATAGATATATATATATATATATATATATATATATATATATATATATATATATATATATATATATATATATATATATATATATATATATATATATATATATATATGATGAAGAAAAACAAAACTTAAATTTTCTACGTTTATTATCACGAAAAATACTTTGAAAAATATAAAACTGCGATTGCATTTTCGGTCACTAGCTAGAGCATCATCCGGCAGATTGAGTTGAAACCTTCTCAACTGAATCTGCCCGAGACGGAAATTGCAATCGCAGTTTTATATTTTTCGTGATAATAAACGTAGTTAATTCAATGTTTGTTTTGAGCGATAAATTTTAGTTTGCTCAATGTTCTTATACGGCTATAGATTGCTGTATACTATATTGTAGTATCAGCTATATAATTCATCAACTGATTGTGAAAAATCAAAATATTGTCTCCTAGCAGGCAATCCATAGAAGTAGTTTGTTAAAAACATACCATACGCAATCTAACACACTTGCCTGCTCCATATACTTTCAGTCGGAAAAGAAAGATACACACGTCAACAATTTTAACATCCAAAATCACTCAATTTGCATGGAAAAGTTCATAAGTGGGCATCCTACAATGTATTTATCAATAAACATGCCTCAAGAATAACACTCCCTGTTATTCTCAATAATGAGTAAGACATAATGAAAGTGAAAGAAGAAAACAAAAATTTTCTAAAAATCGTAATTTATCAAATAATACTACTGACGAGGCTAAGTATTCAAGTTACGGTCTCTGGACGCTCCTTTCATCCACACAATGATGAATGAAAAATCTAGATGATGGTTATCAGAAAAGCGTGTAATAATAGTAGACAGCTGTATGATCTTGTCAGGATATATTCAGTATTCTTCATCAATCAATTGTAATAAATTAAAATTTTGTCTATTACCTCACGATATTTAGACCATCTGCCAGACTTACCCATTTAATAGACTTTCAGTCAAAAAGAAAACATACAAGCGTCGACTACTCCAACGTCAGAGGCTACATAGAGCAGTACTTAAGGGGAGTTCTATCGATGTATCTGCCCATAAAAAGGAACGAGAGTAACGTGCGATGAAAATTTAGTTAATAAAGACCCTGGTATGGTGGGCTACTTAAATGGCAACCAAATCACATGCCCATTCATCCTCAGAATAGCGAATGTTATGAAAATCCAGTTGATTACTAGCTGATTGAAACAATAGATAACTGTATTTAATTTCTTATTTGTTTTCAATGAATTTTTGATGAATGGTGGATTTTGGTTTTTAATATTTGAATATTCATTTGAATTATATTAGTCGATATGTTTCCACCGATTGTGACTAAAAGTAGGTAAAATAGAAAACTATAATTAAGTCAATAATTGAACAACTAGCGAACCCAGTTCTAACAGTCACCAACCACTTTATTATCCCTTCTTGAACTGCCGACGTTCCTACTCATAGCGCTACAGACTGCTATACACGGTTGGCAAATTTCGATGTTTGTATGGGGTATCTTGGTAACTATTGGAGATTGACTAAAAAATGGAGGGCGCATTCTGGACAAATTTACTGTCGAAAACCAAAACTTGCTATAGTCTTTTGTTTTCGAGTTATTGACAAAAGTTAGATTTTTCGACTTTTAGACAAGTGTGAATATCATGGTTGTTTATGAAGTTAACAGATAATAACTTTCACATGCTGAAAGCATTTTTCTTTCGAATAATCCAGTGGCGTCGAGAAAATTCGAAAATAAAAGTGAAATTTCGAGTTATGGCCTGAAGATGTATTTTTTTGAATGGGAATCATAATTGACTGTGATTTCCTTGAAACTGATTTTTTTCTCTTTCTAACTATATATCATATGTCAGGTGTTGATGTGTAACTCTTTAAAAGCGAAAATAATATTTTACTACATCACTTTTTGCGTATTTTATACGTATTTCAAGTAGTTTATGATAGAGTTTGTCCATTTCTTTCAGTCGTAATATCAATGAACTGATTTTATCGTAAAAGTCTGGATGCCGTACGAAAATTACGAGGAGTATGATAAAAACTCTCATAGATGGCACCTGTCTACTTGAAATACGTATATAAAATGCAAAAATTAAAGAAGTAAAATATTATTTTCGCTTTCAAAGACTTACACGTCGAAAGCGACCTGACTTATGATATATCATTAGAAAGAGAGAAAAAATTGGTTCCAACCAAATCTCAGCCAACTATGATTCCCATTTAAATAAACTCATCCTAGACCATTACTCGAAATTTCATTTTTTTTTCTCGACTCCACTGCATTATACAGCAGGCATAAGAATATAAAAAATATTATCTCGTAACTTCATAAACAACCATGATATTTACACTTGTCTAAAAGTCAAAAAATCGAACTTTTGTCTATAACTCGAAAACAAAAGACGATAGCAAACTTTGGTTTTCGCCAGTTAATTTGTCTCGAAAAAATATATCGAGAATATGCCCCTCATTTTTTGTTCATTCTTGGGTCACCAATACATAACCATCCTATAAGCGATTTTTCCAATTTAAGCTGGTTTATTAATAATTGGGACGTGCCGGGTCCGTAAACCGGTTGTTTGGTCTATCTTGAGTTTTTCTCAGAGGTTTTTTCATGGCGTAAGCCTTTGACTACAAGCTGATCTAGTTTTTATCCACTGAATCCCACCTCAATTCAATTCTTCTATAAATGATCAGGCCTCGCCATTCTTAATGCACGTGTAGGTAGATAATAGTGTATTCTATGACCAGGCTGAAGAAGTTTCTTTCGATAATCACAGCAGCTCGGCGCCTTTATATACATAAGGGAGGAACTAAAGACGTGGCCTCTCCTTTTTTCAGGATTAGAAGAATAACTGATAATAGTAATATTGTGCAATATTACTTTCATTAAATTAAAAGTATTTTGGAAATTTTGTATGAAAATGTTGGGTATTCTTGAAACTTGAAGTTTCATTACAAATGAGTTTCCTTTTAGTTAAAGATAAACAATTTGAATCAACAACATAGAATTATCACGTCGAAATTAGAATTAGTTCTTTTATTTTTCTGAATCATACCTTTTCAGACACCTTTTAAAAACTCTAACAGTACTGATGTTATCTACTACTGTATTTCGTTCAACAATAATGATCGATTATCTACCAAATGTTATAATTTTGTTCTGATTAGAATCATATCTTTTCTCAAAATCATTGAAATTTCTCTATTATCAGTCAAGCAAACTCACAATATTTTTATTTTCAATTTTTTTTTGCCTGTTCATGGGTTGCATCTCCAACCTTTAGGGAACAGAGTGGCAAGAAGGTGCGTGGGCAAAGCGAAGCAATTTTAGAAGAATTTTTGCAAACCAAAAAACCCCCAAATTTAGTTGAAGGGTTTAAAATCTATGCGTAGATTGAGTTGATGTTAAGGATGTTCCTATTGGCAGTATATTCTTTTCTAACTGCTGCCATTTTTAAGTAGAGATATCTTTTTTCATGGTTCTCAAGATTTGCGCACCTCCTCAGTTTCTGCAGAGTTGATGTTATTGGTTGTGGTTTTCAACTATTTATTTCGACCAACGCCATTTTCATTTAGAGATTTTATGTTTCTTTCGAGAAAGTCTTCTTCATTTCCATAGCCATCTTGACCTAACCTTTGGACAAGAATGTAGCAAGAAGGTGAGTGAGCAAAGCGTAGAAATTTTTGAAAGATTGACCCCCCAAACCCCCACAAATTTAGTTAAAGGGTTTCAAATCTATGAGTGGATTGAGTTGATGTTAAGGATTTTCTTGTTGGCAGTATAATTTTTTCTTTAGACCTTAGGGTCGCGGTGCAACATAACGCTAAATTGAATAAATGAATAAATAAATAATTGTTTATAACCCCTGTCATTTTTAAGTAGGATTTCTTGATTTTTCATGGTATTCAAGATCTGCGCACCTCCTCAGTATCTGCAAAGTTGATATCACTGGTTGTGATTGTCGACAATTAGTTTTGACAGACGCCATTTTAACTTAGTGATTTCATGTTTCTTTTGTCAAAGTTTTGCATATTTCCATATCCCCTCTCAAGTATCCCAGAGACTGATATACAAAACAAAGAATTTTTATTAAAAAAAGAGCAAAAGTTAAGGAAAAATTCGATTCCGACCGAATGAAGTGGTTCTTCTGTTTAAGCGTTTTTTTTATATGTTTTATATGTTCGACTCTAGCGTAACCAAATCTGCGTATATTGAATTAATTCACACTTTATTTCAAATTATTGAAGAAAACAATCACCAATTCATCAAAAACTCAATACATCCCAACAATTGTTGCAATATATACATAGCTTCTAAATATCTGTGATTGAATTCCCGCACATCACTTGGTGAAACATCATTACTAACGTTTCTTTATGGAGGCGTTATGTAGATGATATTCTTTGTATTTGGACCGATACAGATAGGCAGTTAGATAATTTCCTTGAATATATAAATACTTTCTACATTTTGATTCAATTTACAAAAGAAGTAGAAAACGAAAACGGTACCTTGAATTTCTTAGAAGTTCAGATTGCTAGGAATTTGAATTCTCTTACTTTCAACATTTATAGAAAACTAACCTTTACAGATACTTCAATTCACAGCGATAGTAACCAACACATTGAAATAAAACTCAGTGTTTTTCATTCGTTCATACATAGGCAGTTCACTATTCCATTATCGGAAACAAATTTTCAAATCGAAGAAAATACAATCAAATTATTAGCCACCAATAACGGTTACAATGAAAGTCTTATCGATAAGCTCATTGGGTAGAAACGAATAAAGTATCTGTTGCATTCAATATACCCCACGCAAACTATTAATGACGAACAAAAATACTTCCCAATAAATTAAGTGCCGAATTTGAGTAGCAAAATTTGTAACAGACTATCGAAAAATAACGTCAAAACAATTTGTACAAATAAAAGAAACTTGAAGTCATTCTTGGTCAATAATCAAGAGAAATCTAACATCGGAGAAAACAGTGGTGTTTACAAAATATTTTGTGACGAATGTCCTGCTTTCTAAATTGGACAAACAGGAAGGAATATAAATATTCGTGTTCAAGAACATAAAAAGTCAATTTTACAAAATAAAAATACCACTGGCTTCTCTGAACATAAATTGTATATAAAATTTAATCATTTCCTGGATTTCAACAAAACCCAATTGTTACATTCAGGTAACAAAGGAAAGCGCCTTAACCTTCTTGAAATTCTCTTGAAATTTCGATGTTTGTATGGGTTATCTCGGTAACTATAGGAGATAAAAAATGGAGGGCGCATTCTCGATATCTTTTTTTGAGACAAATTCACTGGCCAAAACCAAAGTTTGCTATAAGCCAAGTGTGTTGTATTTTAAAGTTTATTCTTTATTGTTCTAATTATCCCTTTTCTGTTTCTCGCCGCATCCTTTCAACTAGAAGATTAAACCCACTATTTTGCAAAATTAAATGTCGAAACGTCAGTGACCCTTCAGCTCGGACCCAAATGAAACAAAAATCGCTGTATTCCCAAATCCTTTAGTCAAACGTTACCACTGATTCAACACAGGCTCAATCCGATTAAAATCAACAAGTCCGTAATCGATATCGGACGGACCGAGAGATGGTTGTATTGTTTGTGCTGGGCTGTTTCGTCGGCGAAATGGCGTAGACGGTTAGTTGGCTCGGTAAAATGATGATCAATTTTATCGCAATTTGCATGCGGAATGCATTTCCGCTTTCAGCTACGATCCCAAATAACAATATGGAAAATAAAACACGACATACGTCGTTTCTCTGCAGGATTATAAATTGGTATTTATAATTTGAGGTTCCTCAATTGATAATACGTTTGAAATATGATATTATAGCCCTTATGTTCCTGTATACCAGGGCCCTGTAACACAAGCCGTACAAGTCCTACAATTGTTAGAATATATTTTACACTTGTAACTTTTGCATAACACAACCCTTCTTGTAATTACCCGTACGGCACCAGTAATTACGGAAGAATCACGACATATGTGAGCGTTTTCTGTAACACAAAGTTAACACTTGTATTATTGTGTTACAGAATTTGCAACAAGTGCAGATAATGTTGTACCTATCTTCAACCCTGGGTAAATGCACACTGTACAGTAGTATTATGATAAGTCCCGTACTGTCAACACGTACGAGTCTGTTCTTGCAATATGTGGTCAAGAGATTCCGAAAGTGACTATGAAGACGTGCCTAAAGAATATCGTTTTAATATTAGGAAATACTGTCATTGCTCATTGATAACGAATTCAAAGAAAGGTTTCGTCAGTATCATGGTGTTTGCGATATGCATGGGGTATCAAAAACAATTTGTTTTGAAGACATTTTACTGAGACGTCTACTTGAATAACCTAACCTAACCACTATCCCAAGCGTGTCATGACAAGTCTGCATCGAGTAGGAATAATATTTTCATTAAATATGTAGCTACAAATGTACAAAATTATTTACTTTCTACAATTGTAGCCATTCGCATTGTGATACGGAATTAAGTAGGACTTGTAGTTACAGGCAGATCACTTGTAACTTGTAGACTTGTTACAATTGTATGATTTGTGTTACAGGCCCCAGGCCTTCTTAAACTATGGGTCGCGACCCCAAATGGGGTCGCGTAGCAAAATTCTGGTGTCGCGAGAGATTTTAATCTAAAAACACGATTTTATAACATCTTTACCTAGTCTTTCCACCGAGAGTTGGCGTTCACCTCATCAATTGTATATGACTTCGATCCGGAACAGTGTTGCCAGGCGTAATAAATAATCTTCAATCTAATTAGCTGACCCAATTATCAACAAAAATAAGATATCTCGCATTTTCGACATGGCGTTTTTAGCGGTAAAGTCAAATTAACCATTTTTTCCCGCCAGAAGTGTCACTCTACCTTTTTTTTTTTTTTTTTTGAGAGAGGAAAAATACTATTTACGTACACCACAGTGGGTTTGATGGTTCGACTATAGTAGTGTGGGACTCGGCTGTGATAAAACAACCCATACCCACTAAAAACCTCTCTTACGCCCTCTGCATAGTTGGTCAGCAGATTGGCGTCCTGGCCTTCTTCCTGGCATCACAGAAACGGAACTAGGTCTGTTACCTCTACCATCGTCCTGTGGCACCCTTTCCTATTCACCTCGTGGAATTTGCGTCATCTTTCGCCTGTCTGTCCTTCAGTTCTTTCTTTTTCATGACTTCCACTATGTTTTCAAAGAGTATATTCCATGTTTCCTTATTTTCCAGCATTCTCCCAATAATAGAGTCGGCATTCGGAACCGCATTTAATCTTCTCCACGTATGCTCTCTCATTTGTCGCCACCTCCTACACTTGAAAATTGTATGTTCCGCGGAGTCTATTTCTGAGCACCTGCTGCAGAGATCTCCGGTCTTTTCTATCCTCCTGGTGTATACCCCGAAGGATCCATGCTCGGTCAAAAACTGGGTAAAGAAGTAGTTTACTCTCTTGTGTTGGCAGGTCAACCACGGTTCTACATGTTTTATCAGTCTTTTCGTCCATTTGGCCACGCCGGTATCCGCTTCCCATCTGCTCTGCCAATTTCTCCACACTCTTTTCCTAGCCATCCTTCTAACCCCCGGTAGGTGTCCGTTACCGACATTATATATGAATCCCCTCTCTTCTACTAATAGGTCCAGGGGTGGGGTCGCAGCTATCACCTGGGTCGCCTCTGCCGATAGAGTGTCACTCTACCTATTCTATTTCACGATGAAAGCACTACTATACCTTACATCTTACAAAATACTACCTAGATCAAAGATTTCTCAAACATTTTGATTGTTTGTTTAAACTGGAATCCATATTCATCGATCGATAAATCGAATTTTTACCTTCAAAATCTTCGAAGAACTAGGTATCTTGGCGAATGTCAAACGTGAAATGCCGATTGCCGGCGCGTTAGCCAAGAGGGTCCGACAACATCGCAAATTTTTATTTTATATAAAATGAAAACTTAACAACCTTTCACCTTATTTTCGTTACTCGAAATGTTAGTTTTTCTTGAGAGATACATACGATTTATCTTTCTTTTATATTTATATGGGAACGACAGGAAACTCGCAATCATAAATGGGGTCGTGAATGAAAAAAGTTTAAGAAGCCTTGCTGTATACCATAGAAACGATTTATTCTTGAATTATTATTTCTTAATTTTCAGGAGTGATTTCCTTGGAAATTTCAAATCAATTCAATCTAATCAAACGTAATTTTATTATGAATATATTATCATCAATTTGTTCAACTGAACCAGAAAACCCAATAATTTCATTTTACTAAATATATATATATATATATATATATATATATATATATATATATATATATTTATATATTTATATATATATATATATATATATATATATATATATATATATATATACAAATAGTACCACTTACTCTGGTTTCAACAAACTATTTGAGAACATTGAAAATCTACAATTCTCATCACGAAGTTTCATCAAGTTATGTCAAATTTCATCAACAATATACCAATTTTTTATCACAAATCTCCCACTTTTATTAACGAGTTTCTTTTTCAGGTATATTTTTTTAGCCATTTACACGGCTGAAATGCTAGTGAAAGGCATCGCTAAGGGGTTTATATTAAACAAATACACATATCTTCGTAATCCATGGAACTGGCTAGATTTTGTTG
>JARQZK010003149.1:5000-30000 GCA_030704885.1 Cynegetis impunctata | reverse complement strand
AAGGTCTATATGTTGTCATTTATATAGACAGCATCTATTATATTTATAGTAGGGGAGCCCGAGATGCTAAATGGGGATTTACTCGAGCGTCGTGGAAATCTTTTGGACTGTGAAGATTAGATGCTAAAACGAAAAAAAGGTGATGATGTATGCCATTTCACTGGGGGGGGGGTGGCGATTTGCATGGTGAGGGTGACCGTACGAGACCAAAACTCAACGCCGATATTCAAAAATGCAAAAAAAAATTCATTCATTTCTAAGTGTGTTTAAGAATGAAAATGTTAAATTCGCTCAACGAATCGTCACCACTACTGGTAGTCTGTTTTCCAAAACTAAAACACCATTAAAAACATTAGAAAGATCCAACGTTGTATATAGGATTCCTTGTCAGACATGTGACATGACATACATTGGACAAACTTCAAGAATTTTATCCGGACGCTTAACGTCGCATAAAAGTGATTGCAATACCAAGAAGGCAACTTGTGCACTCGCTGAACATGTAATTAAAAATAAACATTTAGTGGACTATAATCAAGTAGAAGTACTATGTACTGAGAATAATTTACAAAAGAGACTTTTCAAGGAAATGTTTTTCATCAGGAGGGACGCCAACAGTATTAACAAAAAAACTGATTTAAACAACCTGAGTAATATTTATAATTACATTTTGAAATTGGAACTTAACCCTCCAGTTTCCCTAAATAACAGTTAATTTTGAATCTAAGTTGGGTGCATCACCTCAGTAGTACTTCAGTAAGTGTTGAGTTAGTAGCGCTGCACCAGATGTCAGATTCTTTCAAACAAGTTATGTTGGTCATATTTTTGATGTGGCCCTTGGTAACCCTGTTTCTTTGAGATGTCATTTCCTTCAAAATAAAAATGAAAATTCAACCGTGCTCGAGAATGTCAATGTGACGTTTTCTTTTTGCAACCTTTTTTAGTCTCTTATTTCCTTATGCCACGTGCAAATCGTCAGATTAGTCAAATGCATACTCTTCTGCATGTAATTAACTCACCTTGCCTTAATCTGACGCGCTCGAGTTTTTCGAACGAACGATTTTTTTTCACTAATCTGATCGGCTGCCCTGGACGAACGCCCCCATTTTGAGAGTTCATGTATGGTGGGGATACTCAACAGGGTGCAAGGTTTCCCCCAATATGTTATTCTGCCGCGCTCGATTAAATCCCAAAATCCCCGCTTGGGCTCCCCTACTATTAGGTAAAATGAAGTTAAATTGATTTCGATTAATTAAGGTTAGTTAAGGTTAAATTACGTCATGCTTATCAAGTCCACTGAATAACTATCAGCTAAGTCAGAATATATTTGGCCAGGTAAAAATTCAGTTATAAAGGTTAGAGCTAGGGTAAATTAAATGGTAATTAAATATATTGCAAAAAAGATTACCATTCATTCAGTTTCAAATTACTATTATATAAACAATTTTATATAAATAAGGTTCTTTGCTGTTGATTCGTCTATTACCAGGGTTTTACTTTCATGGTCAAAGACATACAAGCCAATCATATGAACAAAATATATTTATGGCGATCTATTCTGCAGATAACAATAAACAAAATTTTGTTTGCGGAAAGCCTTACAGATAACTTGTAACCTACACTAAAATTAAAATAAAATGAAATTCATCCTCTTCGCAGTCTTTAGAAGTAAAATACCTAGACGAACGATTTCCAAGCCATTCATTTTTAGAAGCGCTTTTATAGGCTAACCTGCAATATCTCCAGATCTTTTTTTTATTTTTTCCTAGAATGTTCTGTCCACTTGTTTATAAAACTTTTCTCTAAAGTAGCAAATAACTAAAATACAGGAAAACTAGATAATACAGATATATTATCAGGAAAATGTTGCAAAAGATCCGAAAATAATTAAAATATTGCTTACAGAATATCGGAGCCCAATTTGAACAGTTCGGATCATTCAATCTCCCGATATTTCGCTAATAAACTTTTTTTTTGGGTTCTGATCCTATTTCTTGGTTCTCATTTCAACTATTCTATATAGCTCCAGATAGATTGTGACTAATAGTCTTCCATTTTTCCTGGAAGTTCATAGATTGATAACTTTCTTTAACTTCACCCTTAGTATAAAATGTGTTCTTGTTCTTTCCTACTTTATATTAAGTTATTTAGATTGTCTAGTGTTGAAGTGAAGGCAGTGTACATATATTCTCTGAATATAGTTTTGATGATGAAATACTATTTCAACTGCATTCTTTTCGAATTCAGATTCTTGTATGAGACTTCCGTAAAATGTGTTGATCTTTCTTAATTTATATCAAGTTATTTGTCTAGTTCTGAAGTGAAGGTACTGTATACCTAATATCTCCTTCAGTAGTAGGTGTTATTGTGAAACACGAGTTGTATTATTTTTTAATTTAAATACCTGTATAAGATTCCTTCAAATATTAAATTGTTGCTTTTTAATGTTGATCAGTTTTATTCAGGAAATGTTCATCTACACATTGATATATACTTTTTATGTTGTTAATCGTGCACAAAGACTATCCACTGATGTCAACCCTCTCAGAGTTTTCAAGAAAGATTTTGTCATTTTCATGTCATTACTTTCCGAACAAAATGTATCCTCATCAGAATAAAAGCATCTAGGAATATTATCACCAATACAAAAATTAGTTGCTCTTATAGTTGATTTCGTCTGCAATATCCACTTATGTATTCTGTCTAAACAAGGACATTTCCATGGATTTCCTTCTAATGTCACTTCCTTCACTGATAATTTTCTTAGTAATTCATTCGATAAATAATTCAAATAGTTGGCATTAATCATCAAGGATTCGACATAAAATTTCTCTGGAAATATTTTTGGATCAATCTTCACTAATCTATTATGGCTCAAACCCAGATAAGTAAAATTTTTAAAATTTTCAAAAGTTCCCTCCCCAATGTGTTCAATCTCATTGAAATCAAGAAAAACATCTTTCAAATTTAACATTCTTGAGAAAGTGAACCGATCAATATTGACAATTCGATTCGCACTAAAATCTAGAAGTTCAATATTTGAACTGTTGTGAAACCATGAGCTGTATATATGAGTAAGTTGATTATTCGATACAATTACTTGCTTGAGAGCCGCCATGAAACCAAAGGCGTAAGACTGAATTTCAGATATCTGGTTTTCTTGCAGATTCAATATCTCCAAACTAGAAATCTCATTGAATATAGTCACCTCAACTTCAGAAAGATTTCCAAATCGTATATAAAGTTCTTTCAGTTTCGGGAGGTTTCTAAATGCACGTCTCGATATGGAGTTAATTTTACATCCCTCAAAGCCCAGTTTCTCCAATTCTGGCATATCACTTATCGCATAATCGCCAATTCTGGTAACATTCTGGTCGAAGAGAATTATTCCGCTTAATGGTTCATCGAATGATGCTCGTTCGATACAACCTGAAAACTTTTCCACCTCATATACTTTCGGATATGGAAATATACTTCTTGGGGTTACTCTGAGGTTAATGTTCTGAAAGAAATCACATCTTGCACTGTCGTTTCTTGCCAACAAAACCACAAATAGAAAAACTGAGAGATAGTGTTTTCTAACAAACATAACAATCGTATATGATCGCACAATTCAAAATCTCGAAATCACGCACTAACTGCATCGATATACTTTATTAAACGTATATAATATTCTATATTTATAATACTCATATGTTAATGATCTCTGAACTCCGCAATCTTATGATTATGAAGTTATCAGTTTAACAGTGAACCATATAGAAATACACGTCAGACGAAAATAGCGTCACTATGGTCGTCTTCTTTACACATTTATGTTCTTTAAATCTTAACGTAGTAGGTTAGTTTAAAGGTCTATGAATGTGAGCTTAACCTGGAGGTTTTCCAGATTGAGGTAGAGGGCGAAATTTTGTATGTGAGATGAATTCATACTACAATTTTTATGTTCTGTCGTCCTCGAAAGAACATGAAATCTGAAAAAACTCTGGAGGTGCGCGATATCTCAGAAACTACAAAATAAACATGAAATCTCTAACAGCATTTAGAAGAAAATGATGTACTTCCTTAACATCAACTCAGTTGACGTACAAAACCTCAAATCTATAACTCTATCTTCAAAAATTATGGAGATCTCAAAAACTACCAAAACCAGAAATCTATTCATAAAAATAATGGCGGTTGAAGAAAAAAGGTACTTTTCTAACATCATCTCAATCCACGTAAAAAATTTCAACCCTCCAACTGGATGTAGAGGGGTTTCAGCTGTGCAGAAAGCCATTCAAGGTTTGATATTGAATTGTTTTTCACAATTAATTTTTGAAAGCTTTTACCACACAAAATTTTCAATTGAAAATGACGTAGTCGTCCAAATCGGTCTCGCATTTACCTTAAAAATAAAGTCGAAATCAAACATGATAAATTTGATACATTTGTATCAAGATGAATTTCTATAAAATAAATTATTTATGGTTATTCTTAATTATATATATATATATATATATATATATATATATATATATATATATATATATATATATATATATATATGGGGTGTACCAATCTTACGATAAACTTCGGTATATGGGTTATTTAAAGAGATATCAAAAAATGTTATCAACAAAAAAGGTAGATGTCTTTAAGGTCCATATTTTGTAATTATCTCGAACTATACAGAGTGTTGCATAACTCTGTTACAAACTAAACATATGATTTTTCAAATGAGAACCCCTGTATATTGAAAATCGATTTTATTAAAAAGTTGACGTTTCGCCACGACATTCGTGGCTTCATCAAAAAAAGTTTTGATAAAGCCACGAATGTCGTGGCGAAACGTCAACTTTTTAATAAAATCGAGTTTTTTAAGATTCAACAAGCCTGTTATTGCTAATAATTATCAAGAGATTAGAAATAGTTCACAGGCAACAACAATTCGAATAAATAATTATATATATATATATATATATATATATATATATATATATATATATATACATATTTATATATATATATATATATATATATATATATATATATATATATATATATATATATATATATATATATATATATATATATATATATATATATATATATATATATATATATATATATATATATATATATATATATATATTTAATTATATATGTATGTACCTACATTGTTCATTAAAACATAGTGCACGTTTTTGCAATTGGTGGGGTGATTTCCCAGAGTTTCCTAAGAATATTTTATTTTGGAGGATTTTGAAAAACTACTATTTTATTAAAAAAACTTATACTATGTGAACTGTTGAAAATGACAACCTCGTCCTAGGATGCTAAAATTCAATCTTTTTCTCATTAATAGCCGAACTCTTTCAGCAACACCACTGTCTATTCTTATTGGGTTTTATCTGGCATTTGCCGTTTTCTCTGATATGTATATCATACATACGGCAAAAGCTCAACTGTTCCCTGGACTATTCTAATAATAGTCTGGACCGCTTTGTTTTAAAGATATGGAGTGAAAAATATTTAGACATATTACAGGCCACTCAAGAAAGCTGCATTCATTGAACATTTGAAACATTGAAGATGTTTCGAATGCATATAAATATATATATATATATATATATATATATATATATATATATATATATATATATATATATATATATATATATATATATATATATATATATATTCAGTGGCGCCGTCTCCTAAGGGCTTGAGGGGACCCGAGACCCCACAAAAAATTAGGGGCTCGCCCCCAAAATAATTTGAGAAAATAGTTATATCATGCTTTGTAAAATCACAAAATTATGCTGGCATTTTTCATTTTAATCATTTACTAATTTAGAGTTAATTAAAAATCTTTATGAAATAGAGAATCAAGTACATACAGAATGTTAAATTTTCAGTTTCGAAATTGTAGTACTAGTTTAGTACTGTATTACTATATTACTAGAGTACTGTATTATTTATTTTCAAATACTCACATATTTTTTTATTCATATTTTATAATACTCAAATATTTTTAAAGCATTAACTTTAAAATATTGTTTTTATTTATTGAACCCTGAGACTTATTCAAAGTATGCTTAAATTAGCTACTTCACATGTTGATGAAAGTGCTGTTACTATGCGACAGCAATATTTAATGTTAAATTATTTTAATGATAGTTTAGGATTTATTAACATATAATTTCAGTCTTTTCAAAGCTATATATTCACTGATCTGTAATAGTCTAAAAGCATAATTATTACTCCAAATTACATAAGTTTTTACAAAATACCCCGTGTGTTTCGTTTTTCAAAGCCAAAAAATGTCAGGCTTGTCGAGTTTCCCGGAGTGTCGAGTTAACGAAAGTCGAGTTATCGGGGATCTAATGTTGATCATATGACTCTAAAATGCTTTTAAACAACTTTGAAACTGGAAAATTTTCCCCAGTATAGCCCCCTCAATATTTTTCATAAATCGGCGCCTCTGTTATATTCACATCCTATAATCTTGCTTATCAGGACAACTTTAGCAGCTACTCAAATTCTAAATGAAATTTGTCAAATTCATATCACTAAGAATATTCATGTTTATTTCAAAAATATTAAGGACTCTATTTGAAATTATAAGATATCTATAATATATATTTTCCATAATGACTGCAGGAAGCATCTTTTCCGGGCATTGAATAATTAAAATTAATTTTCCGGAAGTTTAGAAAATATTTATTCCACTATTCATATATTGTATGATATATAAGAATACCTACTCGTATTAATTTCGAACAATGTTCTCCATTTTATACGAAAACTTTATGATGCTACTTTCCTATTCATAAAATTTTCATGAATCTCAATGTGAGCATGTAAACAGAAACTGTAGAAATTAATTAATTGCAACATATCTTCGGATGTCTCTGTGAATATTGTACTCAATAATCTCTAATTCCACACATTTAAAATATCGATGTTTTCTAAACAGAAAGTCGAATATACTATGACTTCAGACCAAAACTATATATATTACTAATCTCAATGCTTTTATAAAAAAATATACATAAATACTATTATATTGGAAGAATTTCTGAAGACAAACACTAACTGTATGTCTCATATTATTCAAAACTTCACAATATAAATTAATTTAATACTTTATGCAGATGACAGAAGACTCATTCAGTCAAGTCTCGCACAAGATTGATCTAGTGGAAATTTAAGAGTTTTCAATGTCTCAATGAATGACTTCGTCAATTGTTTATCAACCTTCTCGGTACATGTTTCGCCATAACCCGAAGAATACGCACATGAAGGAATGTTACTTCCAGCACACATATCATTAGTTCTTAAGGTTGCATTTGTACTGTGAAGCCAACGATGGATTTTGTCCAAACAAGCACAGTTCCAGGGATTACCATCTAGTGTAATTTCTCTCACAGATACTTTGTTGAGCACACCATCCGAAAGATAATTCAGATAATTTCCACCAATAAGTAAAGATCTAACACTTATTTTTTTTGGAAAAAATTTTTCATCCAATTTCGTCAATCGGTTCAACCTTAGACCGAGGTAATCTAGATGGCGAATGCATTCAAAAGCCTGAGGTTCAATTGTTTTGATCTCGTTGTAGTCAAAATATAATTCTTTCAGTTTCGTCATGTAATGAAAAGCAAGACGTGGAATGATCTTGATTTTATTTTTCTGGAAATCTATGATTTCTAAATCAGTCGTATTTACGAACCATGAAGTATTCCAAGTTGTCAATTCATTTTTGGCCATGTGAAGCCTTTTAAGTTTGGTAAGATTAGAGAATGCTGCTTCTTCTATTGTCGATATCTTGTTGTCATTTAGACGTAATAACTGCAAAGCGGGAACTCTACTGAAGACTTCTGCTGGAACTATCGTTAGATTTCCATATGAAATTTGAACATTCTGAAGTCTGGGAACATTTCTGAAAGCACCAACTGAAATCGATTGCACTGGACATCCCCAAAATACTACAGTCTTCAGTCGCACCATGTTTCTAATTGTGTCCTCGCCGATATCCATGACATTTTGATTACGAATATAAATTTCTGTAAGCGATTTATCATCGAATGCAACTCTCTCAATACATCCGGAGAAAGAGGTTATGTTATAAGGATCCCCATAGCGATGATGCACCATTAGCAGTACGTCTTTAAGTGACGTGCATTTATTGCTTTGAGTTTCTGCAATCAAACTTGCAAACGCTAACACTACGAAACACTTAAATTCAGTACGCATTATTGTCTGATTCAATTTTGCTATTATTTTGAGTGAATAACTGGTATAGTATCAGTTGTTTGTTTCACTTTACGTTGTTATATTACCGATGCGAGGTCTTATCTGTGAGATTATTATACGACTCGCTCTAGACTAGAAGGGGAATACCAGTGTGGACAGAAATAACGGATGCAAGAACTCGTCTGGTCTGTTTTCTGTGGAATGATGATTCGCCAAATGAAATGACTTTGTTTAAAAACAGGGAAATGGAAGTACATATAAGTGTATATATATATATCGTCGATGCCGCGGTGAAACCTCCTATGTGACAAAAAATCCAAAACGTGATTTTGATATCATTAGAAACAAAAATTTACCATCTATGTGCTACTAGTAAGAATTCATGTGTTAAAAGAACAAAACACGGTTTAAATCGATCAAAAAGAATTTTGCTATGTGTAAGAGTTAACCGCACCGCTAAAGGTACCATACAAATCACCTATGTGACCATTCCAAGGCTCAGACGTTACATAGGTGGTTTCACAGTAGTTTATCTCTGTGGTTGAAGTTTTGTTTTTTCTGGGAAAAAGGTACTATTAAATTATTTACAAATCAGTTATTTGCTTCTCCTGTCAAATCATGTTTTTGTCACTTAGGAGGTTTCACCGCGGCAACGACGATATATATATATATATATATATATATATATATATATATATATATATATATATATATATATATATATATATATATATATATATATATATATATATATATATATATATATATATATATATATATATATATATATATATATATATATATATATATATATATATATATATATATATATATATACAGGGTGATTCACGGTGGATGGCACATTAGACGTTTCTGGTGAACCATTCAACGGATCACTTTGAAATTTCAATGAAGGGCATAATCGAACATGCTCTACCCAACTAAAATATTTTCGGTAATGCAGTGTTGCCACTTCTATAAGAAAGTAGTAGAAACTTTGGTTTTTCAAATGGAACCACCTGTATATTATATTATTTTTAGAATCTCCAACAATTTTCTAACAACTTTCCAGAATATTTCCCTATACCTATCTGTTACCGTTTTCGAAATAAAAATTATTTTCGTTTTTTTTCGTCGGAAATCAAGACCTATAAAACTCTGATATCTTTAAGCTAAGAAATACAATGATATCGAAATTTCGGATTAAGTTTGTTAATACCTTGGGGCTTCCTACACTTCAGCCTAATTTCCGTTATTTTAATACAGGGTGGTCAAAAAATACAGTTATTTCGTTATCTTGAAAAATTGACTATAAGTTGGTTATTTCAAACGGAATACCCTGTATATTATTACAAATTCGGAATGCTGCTATAATTTCCTTTTTATCTCTGTATATCATACCTATACCTAACTAGTCAAGTTTCGGACTTATGAGCACGTATTTGTGTAAATGTTCCTTGAACATGGTATCCCGTTGGTATTTGCTAAGCATGTCATGATTACCTACTATTTGACAGTAACGTTGTGACAATCTACTAATAATATCGAAACGTTCATCACTTCAGAAGTTGGAAATATCTTCAGAAACGATGGAAAAAATTTATTCAAATGAAGTTCTTATGAATTTGTTTATTATTTTTGGATAGTGTGATAAAATTAACAGCAGGACATGTAGAAAAATCAATGCAATGTATCGGAATCCACCGCCAATGAACCTCAAGAAATTCATACGAATTCAGAACAATTTCAAAATGTTTGGATCAACTTTAAAAGCACCAAGAAATGTACATCGGCCCGTAACTTCCAAAGACAACCAAATTAATGTCCCAGCATATTTTCACGCATTTCCCGAGTCATCGATAAGAATTGCTGAAGAAGATTTGGGCATAAAATATTCATCTGTTCAAAGAATCTTGCAAAGATATAACATGCATGTTATGTTACACTCTCAACAGAGAGTTGAATTTTGTGAAATGATGTTGGTACGCATTCAAGAAGATCCATTTTTTTAAATAAAATAATTTGGACTGATGAATCGAAATTTTCAAGAGAAGGGATTTTCAATAGAAAAAATTGACATTTTTGGTGCAGTGAAAATGCTCACTTCACAAAAGAATTCGGATATCAAGAAACATTTAGTTATAATGTTTTTTGCATGTTAATGGGCAGCAAATTGAGGTAGGTACGTGATATACGAAGAGTCATTAACATCCAGAAGCTCTGAATATTTTGGAAAATATTATAGAGAACTTCGTCCATAATCTTCCACTCGAATTTTATCGAAACTGTTGGTACCAACCAGACGGGGCTCCTGCACATTGTTCAAGAGAAGTGAGCGCAGGACTGGAAAGACTTTTTGACGATCGGTGGATAAGGCTCTTGGGACCGTGGAATTGGCCAGCGAGATCACCCGATCTTAATCTATTAGATTTTTATTTTTGGGGAATGTTTAATGAAAAAGTTTACAAAACACCCTTGCGTTCGAGAGAAGAATTGTTACAGAGGATCACCCAAACATTTGAAGCTTTGGATCCGAATGAAATCAGATCTGCCACGACAAAATCAGTCAACAACCGCATTTTGAAGTGCTTGGAAGTGAACGGCCAGCGATTCGAACATATTTTCAAATATCCAACATAATTGTTTTCCTTTTTTTATAATAATTTGTATCAATATTTCCACTATCAATTTACTTGGTACTTTTTTAAACTTGATCCAAACGTACTGAAATTGTTCTAAATTCGTATAAATTTCTTGAGGTTCATTGGCGGTAGATTCAGATACATTTCATTGAACTTTCTACATGTCCTGCTGATAATTTTATCACACTGTCCAAAAATAATAAACAAATTCATAAGAACTTCATTTGAATAAATTTTTCCATCGTTTCTGAAGGTATTTCCAACTTCTGAAGTGATGAAAGTTTCGATATTATTAGTAGATTGTCACAACTTTACTGTCAAATAGTAATCATGACATGCTTAGCAAATACCAAGGGGATACCATGTTCAAGGAACATTTTCACAAATAAGTGCTCATAAGTCCGAAACTTGACTAGTTAGGTATAGGTATCATATACATAGATAAAAAGGAAATTCTAGCAGCTTTCCGAATTTTCAATAATATACAGGGTATTCTATTTGAAATAACCAACTTATAGTAACTTTTTCAAGCTAATGAAATAGCTGTATATTTTGACCATTCTGTATTGAAATAACGGAGATTAGGCTGAAGTGTCGGAAGCCCCCAGGCATTAGCAAACTTAAGCCGCAATTTCGATATCGTTGTATTTCTTAGCTCAAAGAAATCAGAGTTTTTTTAGAGGTCTTGATTTCCGACGAAAACAAACGAAAATAATTTTTATTTCAAAAACGGTAACAGATAGGTATAGGGAAATATTATGAAAAGTTGTGAGGAAATTGTTTTTGATTCTAAAAATAATTTAATATACAGGTGGTTCGATTTGAAAAATCAAAGTTGCTATTACTTTCTTGTAGAAGTGGCAACACCGCATTACCGAAAATATTTACGTTGGGTAGAGAATGTCCGATAATGCCCACTATTGAATTTTCAAAGTGATCTGTTGTATTGTTCACCAGAAACGTCTATGTGCCATCCATCGTGAATCACCCTGTATATATATATATATATATATATATATATATATATATATATATATATATATATATATATATATATATATATATATATATATATATATATATATATATAATCTTTGAACAAATGTTTTTTTTGGCATCAATTTTCAATCTGGTAGTTCTTTCTTGCAAAAATTAACAAAACGATGAACTGAGGAACAAGAACTGACATAAGAAATTGAGGAAGAGTTCATATTGGCACCTATAGCGGCTCCAATCAATTCAAATTAGCTGAAATTTGTTGCCTGGGATTGTTTTCGTTGCGGAATGAAATTTGGTGAAATTTTTCTTACCGCCGCCATTTTAACGTCGATTTGATTTTTGAAAAATTGCCAAACCTCACAGCTTCTGTAGGTTGAGTAAGATGGTTTAAGTTTGGTACGTACATTTAGTTTATATTGACGTACCTATGAATCATTTTTTGGTTTAAACTCTCTTTCTTGACCGCACTGCAATCAGTGCGCAATGAACTTCGCGGATTTTTTTCTTAATAGAGGGTTGACATTTGGTACGTGGATTATGATTTTTTTTTTTATAAAATAATTGTTTTCATTCGGTTTGCTATTTAAGCGTGATTTTTCAAAATATAATTCTCTCCGATAGAAACGCATCTCGACGCGATGCATTTCGCTCGAAAAGTACGTACTTAGTGATGGAGCTCTGCCGCTCACGCCTTTTTTATTTCATTGCGGTAGAAAAGACCGTCCATTTTTCATATCAACATAGCATGGAGGTTGTATATTGAAACAATGATTAATAACAACAATTTACATATTTATTAAAAGAAATAACGCATGACGCACGTTTCGGAGGAACTTCACCTTCTTCAGATGCTAATGGCAAACGAACTATGATTCTCTGTTATATCGAAAACAAGAAATGACACATTGTGTAGAAGGGATAAATAGAAAGATGGTTACAAATAATTATTATTAGAATAGGAAAAACCAATTCTGAACTGCTAGTCAGGTAGTTTTGAAAAGATTAAGGGGCTTGAAGTATGATCGATTTGGCTATTCAATAGGAGATCGGAAAACTTGTATTCACTTATCTGTAATGATTCTAAAAAATTAAGTTTAATTCCCTTACTTTCAGAATTTAATATTTTGAAATCGAAATTGAAGGTGTGATTTTCTTGGATTAAATGGTTTGCATAATGTGAATCCGACTTCTGATTAACAAAGCTACGTTAATGTTCTGAAATTTTAGTTTGAAAACTTCTGAAAGTTCTACCAATGTAAAACTTATCACAATCACCACAATTAATTTTATAAACTCCTGATTTATTATCTTTATGAACTTTGGATTTATTATTTTTTATATGATCTCCTAAATTATTACCGGTACGATAAGCAATGTTAATGTTGTGCTTAGATAAGAGAGATTTAAGTTTTTAATTTCCGATGATAGTGAGGCTATTATATTTGATATTATTTTTAGTAAGGGGGTACACCCATTTTTGAACAACTTTTTATCTATCATATTGTCTATTATTATGGGATCATAATTATTATTTACGGCAATTTGTTTAATTATATTTTTCTCGATGTTAAAATTGGCGTTTGAAAGTGGAATATTTACTAAACGGTGTGCCATACTATTGAAAGCTGCCATTTTGTGTTGGAATGGATGTAGGGAAGTACTATGTATGACGCTATCAGTGTGCGATGGTTTTCGAAAAATTGAAAAATTATGTTTGTTATCTACTTTTGTTATTTTCAAATCCAAATAGTTAATTGAATTATCTTTTTCCATCTCTAAAGTGAATTTTATATCAGGGTGTAAAGTGTTAATGAATGTTTGAAAGCAGTCTAGTTGTCTAAGAGTACCAGTAAAACAACAAATAATATCATATTGAAACTATGGTTAAAAATAACAATTTACACATTTATTATAAAAAAAAACGCATGACGTACGTTTCGGTGGAACACCTTCTTCAGATGCTTCAGTAGCATCTGAAGAAGGTGAAGTTCCACCCCGAAACGTGCGTCATGCGTTATTTTTTATAATAAATGTGTAAATTGTTATTTTCAACCATTGTTTCAATATGTTTATTAATTTACACCAAGTATCGGCCCAATCAATCCAAAAAACAAATAATATCATCCACATATCTAAACCAATAAACGAATTGTCGACTAACAGGATGATTATGAATTCACTGTTCCAAATTATCCATGAATACTTCAGCCAACAAAAGGCTCAGGGGGTTTCCCATAATTAAGCCTTCAGTACTGCTGTAAATCTTATCATTGAAACTAAAATAATTCTGTTCCAGGCTTAATTCCAAAAGCGACAATATATCTGATTTTATGAAAGGATTAACAAGATTGCTATTAAGTAACTTTTCTATTGGGGTTAAAGGAACCTGGGTGGTATACTTGGAAATAGATTAACTACATCCCAGGACATCAATTTAGAATTATGTGGCAATTGAATATTTTCAATTTTATTGACTGAATCTTAAGAGTTTTTGATTGAGAATTTAGGTTGAAATTTACAATAATTTTGAATTATTTCTATTAGAAAATGCGACAAAAGCACTGAAGGTGCTGTAGTGAATGACACTACTGGTCTGATTGGATCAGATTTTCTCATTGAATCATCAGCGTTGGATGCAATAAGTCCATATTTGCTTGTACAGAAGTAGGTTGCTATGCGTTGAGATCTCAGCATAACGTCCGATGAGCCGAAACATCTGTCTGAATTCGAGGTTCAGTTGTTAGTTTGTGCCTAATTAGGCAATAGTAATTACTTAGCTTTATTGACATATCTAATTGTTGATCAACTTCTATACATCTCTCAAGAAAAGAAATAGCTTATAACGTTTCTCAAGCGTTCCAAGGTGATTTTTGCGGTTCGTATCAGAAACGACTCCTTGTAGATCTATATTCTGTCTGTTAGCCTCACTGTTGTTAAATTGACTCAAGCAGGTGCGAGGTGTAGAGCTCCAAATATGGATACACTTTTCCAATGCTGGAGGAAACAGTGCTTTATAAATCCTAGCTGCTGCGGCATATACAGATTTTCAGCACGATAAAATAACTAAGCTGACTTAGCAATTATTATTATTAATAATATTCATTCAAAAACAAGTTTGGAATACTACAATACATACGTAATACAGTAAGTAATAAGTTTCAAAATATGAATATATGTTATATGTCCATAAGCTGAATAAATAACTCAACGAAAAAATACCTTGAAGAAGATCAAAATACATCCCAAGTGATCGAGATGCCAGGTTACCGCCTTGTTTGAGGATTGATACTATAGTCCTTTCACATAAAAAATTATTAAACAATTCATCATATCAGAGGGGCCAACAAGTTCTGAGCTCATCGGTCAAAGTAAGGGTTAGTTTACAAGTATAGGATAAAACTATCCATATTCAAAATTTTTCTCACAGACTGTCTGGAGAGACTAAGTATAACAGGACTTTTATAAATTTTTATAACGATTATTGTTGCTACTAAAGTTTATGTGAACTGGAAGGACGTTATATACTCTTGGTGCCAAAAAATATGTGTAAAGATCAATTGACCTCTCAGCCTCGTTTGATGACCATGATTATTGAAACTCAAACCATGAAGATTTCTTCCCTGATGAATTGCGAGGACTACAAAGAATAGCTGTCTGAGATCCTTTATTCTGGACCGCTGGAAGAGCTCGTCAGATGGAAATCTCGATGGTTTAGTGTATATAATGTTTAGAATCCAATTTTGGGACATTTCCAATGTTTTCAAACAATTATTCGCTACAGCACCACATCCCAATGGGCCATAAATTAAAATTGGTTGAACCAGTCCTCAGATCTCTAAATTTTGGAATCAACATTCGAAGTTTCTTCGCAACATGATCTGTTTTTATGTTCCATCTCCAATGTCTAACTTCTAAATACTTTATGGATACATCCGAGTATATATCACAAACTCGTCTTCTATCTCGATCGAATCGTATGTCGGCATATTTACAGAATTACAAGAACGACAGAAATTTTGTTTTGTTCTATTTAGAGTGAGTAGTCGGATATCCAGGAAATCGGCAATCCTTCCAAAATCATTTCGAACCAGTTCTCTCAATCGATGCCAAGAATTGGCTGTCATCAGCATAGGATACTAAATCTCCAACAATAGGAAGAGAAAAAATTTCATTAATATAACTAATAAACATAATTGTTCCGAGAATATTACCCTGAGGAACATCACACTGCACAGGCAAGAAATCACTGAAAGAATTTTGTATTTTGACACACTGTTTCCTGTTCACCTGGTAACTTGTATTTGTATAAGCTCACGATAGTCGACCGTATCAAATGGCTTCGCTAAATCTATGAAACTACATAAACAAGGTTTAGATTTGTCCAAGGATGAATAGATCTTAGATGTTAAATAGGCTATGGCATCCTGAGTTGATCGCCCTGTACGAAAACCGAACTGACCATCGTACAAAACTTTACATTTCTCAAGGAATTTGTATGTTCTACAGTAACAAAAATATTTGATATATTCGCTGTCAGTGGAATTGGACGGTAATTATTCATGTTGTTTTTGTCTCCGCACTTGAACAATGGTACAACGACTGATGTCTTCAGAGAAGAAGGAAAGGTACCTGTAAACATTGACATATTTATTAAAAAAACGGGAGGACTTGCAATGTTTGATGATATATTCTTGAGAGTTGTGGTTGTAATACCGTCAATTCAGGTGCTTCATTTGCTTCAAGTGATCGGATAGCTTCAATTACTTCAAGCGAATTGGTGCAATCAAATATACAAATGAAAGGATTCTCTGTACTCAATACATCAAATCCAATCTCTTTGCTCTTAATTTTATTTTCAAAAATAGGTGCCACGTTTGCGAAAAATCCTTTTAAAGCCTCAAAAATTTCTAAGCCATCTGCTACGGTACGATTTTCGTGGAAAATGAAAATAACTCTAGTTGGTGTAGATGATTCACCGTTAGCTGCTTGCCAAAGTCTCCTAGAATCGGCATTTTTTGTGATAATTTATTTTAAATGGTAGAAATACATATGTTCGTAACAGATTTAGTAAGAATTATTCCAAAAGATGGTTGGCTTGATAATTTGATTTTCTCATTCTAAATTGTTGATCGATATGAAAAGTTTTCAGACCTTTCGACTGAAATCTTAATATCGCTATTTATCGATTCAGCTTACGCAACACCTTCATGGTCAGATGTAGAAACATTGCCGGGTCTCGTGTTGGTGATGAATGCTGTTAGAGTACTGTCATCAGCTAATATCATATAATTGATTTTAGTCAAATTCAGGAGATCTTTTACATGTATCATAAGAAGTGTCCATGATAAAATAGACCATTGAGTCACAACGGCGTTTACAGTAAGCAGACCGTGGCACGCGCACAATAGATCGCAACACATGTTTGCTTTAATAGAAGTAGCTTTCGATCAAGCCACGTACTTGTTCGGAAATACCATAGGATTCAATCTTCGATAGCAGTTTCTTGTGCCAAGTTCAAGGGATTAGAGATATCTAGAGTAACTGCTACAGATTCTTTCTGATTCTCGATAACGCTTGTCTAAAGATTCATGACAGCGTTTGAACGACAACATAGAAAGCCGTAATTGTCGCTAAGGAGAATATTATGTTCATAATATTTCACAATCTGGAGATGATGGTAGATTCCATGACGTGGCACATAATGGGTGAAACATGAGGTGGTGAATTTAAGGAAAACGATTTGCGTTTTTGCAATTGGCTGAACTCTTGCGATTTTCTATATAGATAGAAAAGTCTTCTGATCGTAGGATAGCTGAAAAAACCGAAATAGCGGTATAAGCTCGGGCGTGCGTTGTTTCAATGTTGGAATTTTATGAGAACTTGTCGATTTTCTTCAGGTTAGTTGTTTCAGTATGCGACTGAGGCTTCGTGTTCGAAATTTCAATTCTGGCATTGGAACCTAAAAATTAGGAATATTAGGAGGTAGAGCCTACATCCCGAGTAGAAATCTCAGCAATTCCTGTTTCAAAAAGATACGCATTGTTTTATGCTACTGACTCAATGAGTGATGAAAATGAAAAGTGACAAAAATTGATGCTGCTTACCTTTGCTAGTGGCCAAAACGTACGTGAACCACGATACTTTCAACAGTTATTGGTCAGATTTATGTCAGTGTTCGTTTGGCCGCTTCGATGATAAGGCTGCATTTATTCCTAATATTTGTATAAGCTTCTTTGAGTCATCTGATTGGTCTGAACACTATACTATGAAGGCTTAATTTTTACGGCTCAAGCATGTTCATAATCTGTCTGCAACCTTGGCTTGGAAGATAGTCATTTTATGCAGTGTAGAATAAAAAGTTCCATTCTTCAGAAAATTACTCCACAAACAGCTTGTCCACATTGATTACTGCTACTGAAGTAGGTTGCCAGTCAAGGAAACGCTGAATAAAAGTCTCTCAACTCATCATATTTATTGTTATTATAGCGCCTTACTGAACGACGATCCTTTGGTTACTCGATAACTTTCGCAATAGTTGGACATAGAGGGGATATCAAGATGTGCTTTGAGTCTGTGTGTCTTTATCTCAAAGGAGTCAGACTCTCAGGGCAGGTATAAATCATCACTGTTTCTGAACTCATTAGGATTGATGGGAGCTTTTGTTGCACAATTAATCAACCTAGCATGATTGATACTGATAACGAATGCCTCAGATTATCCCTGCTTCATCAATCTCCTTGTCTTGTGCTCTAGTAAACATTTATTAATTTTTATATTATATGTATCATTATTTATTTCAATCTTTCACTTCATCGTTATTGTTAGGCTGGTTCACTCGAAATCATTCCCAAAAATTTTATGAGATACCATTTCAAATAAGGCAACAATAACTTGGAATTATAGAAGATAAACTTAAAAATGATAACTTGATCCAATCTAGCCCTTTAATAGAAATGCGTAATAGCTCATTCTGTATTACCTCTCGTAAAATTATCGATTCACAAAGTGAAGTTATTTATGAAACAATGAATTTTCATTATATTACATATATTATAGATATACTATCACTGTAGAACAAGTAGAATGAAGTGAACTTTTTTTTAATCTACCGTACCTAAGCCGTGTACTGAATATTCACACGATCAGATAATCAATCAGAAATACAAAAATCTATAATTTTTTCATATAAAATCTATATGATTGAATTACAGCATCATTCAGGTTCTAGATACCCTAATCCAAATGGTAGTATCCAGTATATCAAACATCACATATCCGCATAGCACGCAACACGGTTGTGCAACTTCATTTTTGGTTATCAATTGAAGTGGGAAAATGTCGTTTAATATTATACATATACATATACATATACATATACATATACATATACATATACATATACATATACATATACATATACATATACATATACATATACATATACATATACATATACATATATATATATATATATATATAAGCTGCATGTTGCCCCTGCAGCATGGAATACCTCAGATATCTATATTGGGACCGTTATTTTTCATTCTGTATATGAATGATTTGCCAGGAAATTTCAAATTCCACTCAGTCCTGTATGCAGACCACACGACCTTAGCAATAAAACACGAAGAATTGCGTAAAATATAGAAGAACATGGAAGATATCGATAGAAACGCTTCAGAATGCTTCAATGCAAAGAAGCTTTGCTTAAATAAAAATAAAACCAAATCCTTATTATTTACTTCATCTAAACGAACTTCGTCATCAACCGATACTGCACCTTTTCTAGGTTTTATCATGGATACGTGACTTACATGGGCCAACACTTGTGAGAAATTAGTTCACTGTCTTCACAAATTGGAATACTCAATAAAACGCATTAAGCAAATTATAAATGTTGAATCAGCTCTGGAAGCGTATTTTGACCTTTTTCTTTCAAGGATGACTTATGGAATAGAAATATGGGGAGTTTCAGCTCACATCACTAAGGTATTGAAAGCACAAAAAGAAGCTATAAGAGCATTAGAAGGCGTCAGCCCCGAAACCCATTGTAGACCCCTGTTTCTTAAATACAGAATATGTACAGTGGTCTCCGAACTTGTCATAAAACTAGTCATGGATATAAAGTATAACAACTCAACACATCAAACCAGAGGTCATATGCAACCATATAACATCCGCAGCAACAAAAATTCACAAATAACAAGGAAAATATTGAATATTGGTGATAGTTGGTACCAGGCTATACAACAGATTACCCCTTGAATGGAGAACATTAACCGCAACAACTTTGAAAAAACACTGAAAGTATACTTCAAATAATATCCAGTTTATCACCTCGAAGAAGTCGATTTTAGTAGGTCAACAAATTGATGATTTTTATTTTTATTTTCATATATTTTTTTATATTTATATTGTATACTATATTGATATATGTTGTATACTGTGTATATGTAGTATGACACGACTGTGATGCAAATAAAATATTATTATTATTACATATATATATATATATATATATATATATATATATATATATATATATAATATATATATAATATATATATATATATATATATATATATATATATATATATATATATATATATATATAAATATATATATATAGATATATATATATATATATATATATGCCTATATATAAATAAATATATATATATATATATATATATATATATATATATATATATATATATATATATATATCTGAGATTGAATTCTCGCACACAATCACTTGGTGAAACAACGTTAAGAATAAAGTTCAAACTTTAAAATAAAACACACTTGGCTTAAATTTCACTATATGAAAATAGTTAGATACTGTATTTAGCACTAAAGGATAGTCGACATGTTTCGAGTTATGAACTCATTATCAAGACTGACTACAGAAGGGAGTATTACATCTTGTTTTATAAAACAGACAATAGCAAAGGTGATACCTAAAAATCAATTTGTTCGTTCACAAGGGATAATTTACTGTTATGAGCGGAACTTATTTCGAGAATTTCAAGAAGAAACTAAAATCATACACATTAATTATATTTCTAGACTAACTAAACTTATTCATGATATCAATAGATTGAGCAATACTCGTAATAGTACATGTCTCATTTGCTTCCACTTGTGGATTCTGTGGTTTATCGAGAAGCAGGCCATGCAAATATATTATAAATAATATAATATATATATATATATATATATATATATATATATATATATAAATATATATATATATATATATATATATATATATATATATATATATATATATATATATATATATATATATATATATATATATATATATACAGGGTAGCGAGAAACTCTGGCAACAAGGTATTTTTTTTGAGACGATTAAAGGAATAATCATCAAATTTCCTTCAGAGATAGATTGTTTGAAGAGGTGTTATTAAATATCAGGCAAGATCTAACGACTTGACTCCACTTTATAACAGACATAACTGATTCAAAAACTCTCAAATGTCTTGAGATACAAACAGTTTCTCCATAAATGATAGACAATTCTATTCGAAGCTTCAAATACATATTGTATTATTGCTAAGACAAAGGTGGCCAACATTTCGAGCTCTCCTATTATAAGGAAGCTATTGATGTTTTCGTAAGTTAGTATGAATTATGAAATCACATAGTCTTTGAAAATTGTTTCTCTTATTTTTTCAGTAATGTGGTACGTATTCTGTATATTTTTGAAAAGAGGACGAAATCAGCTTTTCTACGATGTATTACTCTACCTATCGTTCTATTTAAAAATATTCAAGATGGCGGTGGTACACTGATTGCTCACGTCACTCAAAATTGACAGGACCTCTAAAAAACGAAAAATATAATCCTGTGCATAACAATAAAATTTGATAATTATACGTTCAATCGTTTCAAAAACAATACCTTGTTGCCAGACTTTCTCTCCACCCAATGTGATTTTTATGATTTGTTACCATTAGGTTTGGATAAGTATATTCAAACCTCCACATGGAAAAATGCCTAAATGCTTATGCTCTTTTCATTCTGAATTCAGAAATAAAACACTACAATATTATTTTTCAAACAAATAAATTTTTATCAAATAACTTCTTAAGGGAGATGACTATAAGTATTCCAACATATAATTTCATGACGTGTTAACCACGATGCGATGTTATTTGTTATTACTTAAATATACAATCATTGAAGTAGGCATCAAAAATTTTTTCGAGGTATGTCACAAACATTTGAATCAAGAGAGAAATTTAATGATTACTAACTATTTAGTTCTGGTATTATATATTTTCCTAAAGTAATTCTGTTGAATATTTTCCACTTATTGAAATAGTGAGGTAGATTGATTTTATACCAAAAAGATTTTTTTAGACTTGATCATTATTTCAAGCAATAATTAGAATAGTTGAAAATGAACAAATGATGGACCATTAGACCTAACAATTCAAACTATTTTTCAGGACTGAAAACTATCATCAATGCGTTGCTCCATTCCTTCAAACAATTGGCCGAGGTCATGACGCTCACAATTTTCTGCTTGATGGTGTTTGCCTTGTTTGCGCTACAAGTTTACAAAGGCGAGCTGCGCAACAAGTGCGTTCTCAAGATGGATAACCACAATGCCTCCTATCCGGTCTGGTTTAAGTACGTATTTTCAAATTGAATTGCATTGAAAGTTAGACATTCATTTGGTTCTACATGCATCAACGGTTGCCTAATATATGCGGCGTATAATTTTAATAACATAATATATAATATGAAAGATATAGGTACGCAATTAATCAAACATACATACACACATTCAATAACAGACAGCGCTTCGTTAATTCAATTGTTAATAAAACGGTGCAAAATAGAGTAAACTGGGATAGGAACTAATTTGTAGAGCAAAAGATTTACTACAACATTATTCTAGGAGGGGAATGCGAGATTTTAATAAAAACGCGAAAACATTTTATAAAAAGTGGACTTTTATTTATGGTTTTTACACAGGCATATTTTTCCATTTAAATAGATTCGAAATAGTGAATACCGGATTTCAATATAACATTTCATTTCCTACATATCACGTATTCTACATTTTATTAATATTTAATAATTAACAACTTACTTATTCTTTTTCTTATTTTTTTGGGAATTAAACCACAATATGTTTTTATATTTTGTATTTCCACGTTTCGGTAGCGTTCTAGTTACCATTGTGAAGATGAATTAAATTTTTAAACAATTTTTAGTCCCTATCAGACACAACGAAAAAGTTTGACAACAAGACAATCAATAATATTTTGAACCTTGTTGTCAAAACAGACAGTTGGTTTTAATTTTTGATTATTTACTATTTTGGCTTTAAAATGTTCCATGTGAATATTTGATAAAGCTGGTGAGAGGCAAGAGCCCATGGCAAGACAAAATTCTGTTCATAAAAGTCGTTATTGAATTGAAAATATGTTTTTGTTATTTATAAGTAATAGGAACGTACATAAGATATTAACAACTTAGATTACACATATCCACGACAAGATAAAAATGGTTCATACATTCAGATTAAACAGACTAAAATTCACGGTACCTGTACTAGTTAGTGTTATTTAGAATAAAATATAACAAAACAAAACCCTATCAAAGAAAATTACCAAAAAAATAACAACAATGAAAAACACGTGATGCTTCTCCTAAATTTAAATCAATTTGCCAAGTGACAACTGTCAAGTCTCTGTTTTATTAGGATAAAGTCTCCTATATTTTAATTAAGTTGCCAAAGTGCCCTTTTACGATCAGTTTGTTTTGTCAAACTTTTTCGTTGTGTATGATAGGGACCAAAAATTGTTTAAAAATTTAATTCATCTTCACAACGGTAACTAGAACGCTACCTAAACGTTGAAACAAAAAATACAAAAACATATTGTGGTTTAATTCCCAAAAAACTAAGAAAAAGAATAAGTGAGTTGTAAATTATTAATTATTAATAAAATGTAGAATACGTGATATGTAGGAAATGAAATGTTATCTTGAAATCCGGTATTTACTATTTAGAAACTATTCAGATGAAAAAATATGCCTGCGTAAAAACCATAAATAAAAGTCAACTTTTTATAAAATGTTGTCGCGTTTTTATTTAATATCGCATTCCCCTCCTAGACTAGTGTTGTAGTAAATTTTGTGCTCTATAAATTAGTTCTTTTCCCAGTTTACTCTATCTTGCACCGTTTTAATGAAAATCGCGTTTTAATACTCCGAAGAGAAATTTCACAGTAAAAAATAAGAGTTTTGAGTGATAATTATCACAAATTTCAAAACTTTTATATCTTTAGGGGATAGGACAGATCATTTAGAACATACTTTGTCTGTACAGTTTTTTTTGTAACTAATCAAATAAAGGCGTAAATAGAGAAAAACATACAAAACTGCTACTCAGCAATACAAAATAATAAGGTCGTGAGTGACGTCATGCGCACGACGAACGGAAAATGAAACACGGAAGCATACGGCCCTGGAAATACCTATACATGCATCAACTGTTGCTGGTATAACTTAAAGCTACAGTTCTACAGGAGCATTGAGGAACTTTCTTGTAGCTGTTGCGTGTTTCCGAAAATGTTCCTAAATATTCCTTAAAATTTCTTTATGTTTCGGCAACAAATGTTGACTGTTCCTACTTGTCGCCGGTTTCCCTTTTGAGCAGAAAACTTCAAGAAAAAATAGGAAACATGTATAAACAAATCTCTGTTGCTATCGTAGTGGAAACGTATCGAGAACGCAACTAGTAAACATTCGTGTTGCCGATTTTCAGTGTGCAGTGAAGTACGGAAACGAATAAATAACACTTTTGTTGCTTGTTTCCGTAAATATTTCAAAATGTTCCTATATATTCCTTATAATTTCTTCATGTTTCGGCAACAAATGTTGATTATTTGTACTAAACCATATGCAACTATTGACAATTTAAGTTACTTCAGTGGAAACAAGAAATTTACGTTTCTACCTGCCATAAGTCCTACCAACAATGAGAAACATTTAGCAACAAAATGTTCCTCAATTGTTTTTTTTTTTTTGATCAGCCTTGGTCTGATGATGGAGTGCTAGGCACTTCGGAACCGGTA
>JARQZK010003148.1:0-44947 GCA_030704885.1 Cynegetis impunctata | reverse complement strand
GCCTTTTTGCCTACTGGTAAAGGTGACCTTAGAGATCATGGTGTTTGTAAAATTTCTAAAGTGGAATTTTTTTAATTGCTCATCATACGAGACCTCGCAAAGCGCTGCTTTTTGCTAGTATATGCACCTATAGGTTCGATTTATGTGACTTTAATCGTATGAGACACATTAATGTTTTGAGTTTCGAATGAATCGATTTCATATGATTTTGGAGATTCCCTTTCTTTGAAGAGATGTAATCGCATAAGTCACATTTAAAATTTTTTACTTTCAAATGGACCGTTTTCTTATGATTTTAAAGATGACTTATCTGTGACGATATGTAATCGCAAGTCACGTTAACAATTATTGTTTAGTTTCAAATGGACCGATTTCATATGCTATTGGATGTCCCCTGTCCTTGAGGAACCGTAATCGCATAAGTCACATTTAAGATTTTTGAGTTTCAAATGAACCAATTTCATATGCCTTTGGAGATCTCCTTTCCTTGAAGAGCTGTAATCGCAAGAGACACATTTAAAATTTTTTATTTTTAAATGTACCGATTTGGTGTGTTTTTGAAGATGACTTCTCTGTGACGATATGTAATCGCAAGAGTCACATTTATAATTTTTCATTTTCAAATGGACTGATTTCATATGCTGTTGGAGGTCCCCTCTCCTTGAGGAACTGTAATCGCATAAGTCACATTTATGATTTTTTAGTTTCAAATGAACCGATTTCATATGCCTTTGGAGTTCCCAATTCCATGAAGAGCTGTAATCGCAAGAGTCACATTTAAAATTTTTTATTTTTAAATGTACCGATTTGGTGTGATTTTGAAGATAACATCTCTGTGACGATCGGTAATCGCAAGAATCACATTTAAAATTCTTAATTTTCAAATGGACCGATTTTATATGCTTCTGAAGGTTATGTTCCACTGATGAACTGTAATCGCATAGGTCGCATTTGCGATTTTTGCCTTTGAAATAGGCCGATTTTATATGCTGTTTAACGAAACCTTTCTGTGACGAGCTTTTATCGCATGATTGATAGTTGTGTAAATCAAAGTTCTTCGGTAAATCACATTTCGGTGGGATTGGATCCATGTGTATTGAGTAGATCATTTCACTTTCGAATTTTTCATTTGTTTTGCTACATTCAGATTTGCTAATGTTACCCTCACTCATTTCCAACTTGACAAAGTGAAAGTCCCTGTAATAAAAAAACCGATGCAACAATTTGGTTTTTACAAATACAGATAATTTTTTGCTGTGCAGATTTAAAATCGACAACATAATATATTAATTAACTCATACGTGAAATAGTACTCAAATTAAAAATTAAAAAACAAATTTGTTTGAATAATTTATTAGTAGTTTTTCCCACCCACGCTAGCTTTGATTGCATCAACTTCCAATGTGGATCCTGACATAAGCCTAACTTTGGCCTTTGGTATCTTTGCCACAGAAAAAGGAATTTTTCAGCGCTGGACTAACATGTGACTTTGGGCATTAAAGACACGTTTCGCTAGTGATGATAATTTGAGGCAGATTTACCAAGGATTGATGCATTTTCATACTAAGTCAAATTGCCATTAATTTCAGCTTCGAGAAGAAAAGTGTTGGTTTTTCGCTGGAAACTGTATCGTTCTATTGAGTTTTAGGAAAGTCTTTATTTCAAGAAATTGATTAACGAGGTTCACCCATATTCAAATTGACGATGTTTTTTCAAAGGTCTGCAACATGAGAGATATATAACTTGATAATAACTTTTTCACTTCATCAGTTTAAAGCACCAATATTTTTTCATCTAAATTGTATGATATCCAGTAATTGTTATCGGCGATGCTGATGATTTCGAATTGGGAAGAATTTCATGCCAAGTGAAAGTTGTTATTAAATATTAATATATATATATATATATATATATATATATATATATATATATATATATATATATATATATATATATATATATATATATATATATATATATAATTAGGTGAAACTATGACATTTATTTGAAAATAATCAAACAAACCTCCTAGCGGAGCTGGTTATAAGAGTTCACGAAGCATCGAAATATCTCCATCTACCTCAGACGGTACATGTTAGAAATGACATTTCTAACATGTACTATTATCCATATTCTACAACTCGTGCATTCTTGTGGTATATCGTCACAAAATAACTATCATCCATCAAAAAATTTTGAATCCCAATAACTGTTATCCGCGATGCTGATGATTTCGAATTGAGATGAATTTCATATCAAGTTAAAGTTTTTTGGCCAGAACATGTTGTCCTTTTTAATTCAGATCGATGACGACCTCAAACGAAATAAGTTATATAACAACCGCAAAGTGAATCAAGAAAACGATGTCATGGGACACCAGGTAGGAACGAAGATCCTTCGGATAATATAGAAGTACCACAATTTGCGAAAACGAAACATGTGTTTGTCGGGGCGCACGACATAAGTGATAACTTATACTAATCCAAGTTGGAATAATTAATATTGAAATGTGGGACTAAGAGTTCTAACGAGATTGTAAATAAAAAAATTTAAAAAGCCAGAAGTAACCTCTGGGATTCGAACCAAGAACTACGGCACACCAGGGTGCAGTACTTAGACCACTTGGTCGTCAACGCAATGTAAAAAAAGAGTGTATGTAACGAGAGGATTACGTATCGCCATGGTATATAATTGAATATAAACCTACAATACGTAGTCATTATTTTATGGAACACACTTGTAAAGCTTTATCTTTTCATTATGCCATATCTGATTCCTGTTCTCTTATGCATATAACTTATACACAATTATTTCGATGTTTCACATCTGACGTTTTTGAGTTGCTTGTACATGAATTAATGAGTACATATAATGCATTGACGAATTGGCGATTGACGTGGCGGAGTGGGATCAGAAAGAGAAGGGATGAGAGAACGGAAAGAAAGAGGGAAAAAGAGAAAGGTATACAATATTCGCTTGTGTTAACTAAAAGCGTGACTTTAGTCAGTCAGTCTATTTTTGTCACACTTTTAGACTCGCATATTTTTCATTTCGTCCCGCAACGAAATCCCTATCTCCTCCAAGCCTGCCGTAAGGAACTTCGTTCCAACAATAGGGATCTTGTAGGAAACTGTATCGTTCTATTGAGCTTCGAGGAAGTCTTTATCTCAAACTTTCTAAGGAAATTAATCAACTAGTTTCTCCAACATTCGAATTGACGAATTTATTTCACAGGTCTGCGACATGAGAGATTACTTGATAATAAGTTTTTCACTTCATCGGTTTAAGGCACCAATATGTTTACATCAAAAATGTATGATACCCAGTAACAACAACAAGTCCTGTGCAGGAAGCAGAAACACAATATCTGGAGTTCTTCAAGGATCGAAACTTGGGCCCTTACTTTTCCTAATATTTATGAATGACCTGAATTTGACAAAAAGAGAGCTAACCATATATTTGATGCCCTCTTATTTGCGGATGATACGACCTTTTTCTTAAAGGCGCTTTAGATGTCGACAATCTGAACATACTTGAGTGGCATGTTCATCTAACATCAAACTGCTGGTTCAGCTGTAATTCTCTTGCAACCAGTCAGTCCAAGACGCATCATCTGAGAATTAGAAGCCACAAAGATCAGACCATCAAACTGCTAGGGTTAAGACTGGATGGAGCGCTCCCATGGGAGCCGCACATTAACGAATTGAAGAGAAAACTTACAGTAGCAATCTAAACCATTTCGGTAGTGAGTAGAATTTCCTCCAGGAAAACAGCAGTGATCGCCAACTTCCATTCGATCGCTACTTATGAAATTCTCCTGTGGGGCACGTCGGTCCATGCAATTCAAATCCTGATTCTTCAAAAGAAGGCGATGAGAACAATACTGGGATTAAAACAGAGGGATAGCTGTCGAGATGCGTTTCGAGAACTCAATATTCTCACCATACCAGCAGTTTATGCATTAGAGTGTGCCACACATGTCCACAAAAACTTGGACATCTTTCCGACCAATAGCTCATTCCATAATGTTAACATACGATGTCGAAACCAACTAACTATCCCATACCATGGGATGAGTAGTATGCACAACAAGGAGTGGACTACTGGGGACCTAAAATCTACAACAAGCTCACCAATTCCACGAAACAACTTCAAGGCAAAAGATTCAAGAACCATGTCAAACAAATACTGTTTCAAAATACATTATATAGTATAGAAGAATTAATAGGGAATTGAATATTATATATTGTACTTTGACGAAGCATGTAAATCATTGATGCTGAGAATAAATATTATTATTATTATATCATATCCCCCTACTTGTCAACGAATCAGCTTCTGCACTGTTATATATATTCAGTTTAGATAGAACTTCCCTCCACAAGGATGAAGGAAATGGAAGAGGTTTTAGCATGAGTGAACCCCTCAAAACCATTAGCAACATTTTTCCGTAAGATGCTTCCTTTTCGAGATTTTTAACTTAGCAATATAAGTACAATACAAAGATGTAAAATATTAATCTTTGACATTTATTATATATAAATATTTATATATATATATATATATATATATATATATATATATATATATATATATATATATATATATATATATATATATATATATAATTAGGTGAAACTATGACAATTATTTGAAAATAATCAAACAAACCTCCTAGCGGAGCTGGTTATAAGAGTTCACGAAGCATCGAAATATCTCCATCTACCTCAGACGGTACATGTTAGAAATGACATTTCTAACATGTACTATTATCCATATTCTACAACTCATGCATTCTTATGGTACACCTTCACAAAAGAACTATCGGGTTGAGCTTTGAAATAGTAACTTAATTTCATGACTAGATGTGTTATCTATCATTAAAAAATCATTTTATGAACAATCATATAATATAAAAATATAACACTTCGTATCAACTAAAATACCTCATTCTATTAATACTATTTCAAAATAAATTTTTGTTAAAAGAAATGATGGTGAAGGAAATGAAGATTTTACTGTGAATCGTGATAATGTTGAAGTAGCTTTAAAATATCTCAAAAATAAAAATCTTTGACATCGAGATATTATAATTAATGAAAATAATTTACAAAGTTTACCTATTAATGAGAGTGTTTTCCAACAAATTGTATTAAGTCAAGAAAAACAATATAGTCAATTGAATTTAAATAATGATTAACATTCACTATTTGATAATGTTTATGAATTAGGAGCCCCAACAGTGACTTTTCAATGTAATCGCAAAGCAGTAACCAGTGTACTGAGCATTCCGGGAGAAAATGAAGGATCTTGTGTTTTACATTGGCCTAGATTACATTCCGAACCGATTAATGAATTTACTTGGTGATGGGTATATTTGCAGAACCTATATTGCCCACTGGTAAAGGTGACCTTAGAGATCATCGTGTTTGTAAAATTTCTAATATAGAATTTTTTTAATTGCTCATGATACGAGACCTCGCAAAGCGCTGCTTTTTGCTAGTATACGAACCTTTAGTTCGATTTATGTGACTTTAATCGTATGAGTCACATTTATGTTTTGAGTTTCAAATGAACCGATTTCATATGCTTTTGGAGGATCCCTTTCTTTATATAAGTCACATTTAAATTTTTTACTTTCAAATGGACCGATTTCTTATGATTTTAAAGATGACGTATCTGTGACGATATGTAATCGCAAGAGTCACGTTAACAATTATTGTTTAGTTTCAAATGGACCGATTTCATATGCTGTCGAATGCAACTTTTCCGTGACGAGGTGTAATCACATAAGTTACATTTAAGATCTTTGAGTTTCAAATGAACCGATTTCTTATGTTGTTGAAGGGTCTGTTTCAATGACGAGCTGTAACCGCATAATTCACATTTGAAACTTTTTATTTTCAAATGGACCATCTTCGTGTGATTTTGAACATGAGATTTTTGTGACGATCTGTAATCGCAAGAGTCACATTTAAAGTTTTTTATTTTCAAATGGACTGATTTCATATGCTGTTGGATGTCCCCTCTCCTTGAGGAACTGTAATCGCATAAGTCACATTTATGATTTTTGAGTTTTGAATGAATCGATTTCATATGCGCTTTGAGATCCGATTTCCATGAAGACCGGTAATCGCATAAGTCACATTTAAAATTTTTCATTTTCAAATGTACCGATTTGATGTGATTTTGAACATGAACTTTCTGTGACGATCTGTAATCGCAAGAGTCACATTTATAATTTTTCATTTTCAAATGGACTGATTTCATATGCTGTTGGATGTCCCCTCTCCTTGAGGAACTGTAATCGCATAAGTCACATTTATGATTTTTGAGTTTCAAATGAACCGATTTCATATGCTTTTGGAGATCTCCTTTCATTGAAGAGCTGTAATCGCAAGAGTCACATTTAAAATTTTTTATTTTTAAATGTACCGATTTGGTGTGATTTTGAAGATGAATTTTCTGTGACGATCTGTAATCGCAAAAATCACATTTAAAATCTTTAATTTTCAAATGGACCGATTTTATATGCTTCTGAAGGTCTTGTTCCACTGATGAACTGTAATCGCATAAGTCACATTCTCGATTTTTACTTTCGAGATAGGTCGATTTCATATGCTGTTTAACGAACCCTTTCTGTGACGAGCTGTTATCGCATGAGTGATAGTTGTGTGAATCAAAGTTCTTCGGTAATTCACATTTTGGTGGGATTGGATCCATCTGTATTGAGTAGATCATTTCATTTTCGTATTTTTCATTTGTCTTGGTACATTCAAATTTGCTACTGTAATCCTCACGCATTTCCATCTTGACAGAGTGAATGTCCCTGTAATAAAAAATCGATGCAACAATTTTATCATTCATCATTTGATTTAACGAATACAAAATAATTATATGTCGTACAGATTGAAAATCGACAACATAATATATTAAGTCGTACGGTTAATAGTATTTAAATTTGTTTGATTAATTTATTAGTAGTTTTCACTCCAACGATTGCTTTGATTGCATCAACTTCCAATGTGGATTCTGACAAAAGCCTAACTTTGGCCTTTGGTATCTTTTTTCAACGAACTAGCTTATGTAGTTTTATGTATTCTCTCAACTTTATTTTCAGTTTCGTTTGTAGTTCGGTGACACATTAAACAATTAGACTGCCATGTACTCTGTACCTCTTTCACGTGAAGTGGTAGAATGAATAGGAAAAATGGACGGAACACTTTGCCTTGTATTATTAATTAATTAACTTTTGCAAAATAATTTTAATTTTTATGGAAAAATTTGAGTATTTTATATATATATATATATATATATATATTTATATATAAATTCTATACATATATATATATATATATATATATATATATATATATATATATATATAAATTCTATATATATATATATATATATATATATATATATATATATATATATATATATATATATATATATATATATATTATATATATATATATATATATATATATATATATATATATATATATATATATATATATATATATATATATATATACGGCCCATAAAAAGTTAGCAAATTATACTTCCTGAATAAGGCCATGGTAAGATTGTCAATAGTCGAGAGGCAGCATAGATCTAACTGTCCATTTTTGGCAAATGAAGTGACTATTAGATTGGATGGAGCTTCCCCAGAAAATAATACCATATATGTGTATATATATATATTTTTATTTTCAAATGTACCTATTTGGTGTGATTTTGAAGATGAATTTTTTGTGACGATATGCAATCGCAAGAGTCACGTTAACAATCATTGTTTAGTTTCAAATGGACCGATTTCATATGCTGTAGGATGTCCCCTATCTTTGAGGAACCTTAATTGCATAAGTCACATTCGTGATTTTTGAGTTTCAAATGAACCAATTTCATATGCCTTATGAACCAATTTCATATCCTTGAAGAGCTGTAATCGCAAGAGTCACATTTAAAATTTTTTATTTTTAAATGTACCGATTTGGTGTGATTTTGAAGATGACTTCTCTGTGACGATATGTAATCGCAAGAGTCACATTTATAATTTTTCATTTTCAAATGGACCGATTTCATATGCTGTTGGATGTCCCCTCACCTTGAGGAACTGTAATCGCATAAGTCACATTTATGATTTTTGAGTTTCAAATGAACCGATTTCATATGCCTTTGGAGATCTCCTTTCCTTGAAGAGCTGTAATCGCAAGAGTCACATTTAAAATTCTTAATTTTCAAATGGACCGATTTTATATGCTTCTGAAGGTCATGTTCCACTGATGAACTGTAATCGCATAGGTCACATTTGCGATTTTTGCCTTTGAAATAGGCCGATTTTATATGCTGTTTAACGAAACCTTTCTGTGACGAGCTTTTATCGCATGAGTGATAGTTGTGTAAATCAAAATTCTTCGGTAATTCACATTTCGGTGGGATTGGATCCATCTGTATTGAGTAGATCATTTCACTTTCGAATTTTTCATTTGTTTTGCTACATTCAGATTTGCTAATGTAACCCTCACTCATTTCCAACTTGACAAAGTGAAAGTCCCTGTAATAAAAAACCGATGCAACAATTTGATCAGTCATAATTCGATTTTCACAAATACAGATAATTTTTTGCTGCGCAGATTTAAAATCGACAACATAATATTAATTAACTCATACGTGAAATAGTACTCAAATTAAAAAACAAATTTGTTTGAATAATTTATTAGTAGTTTTTCCCATCCACGCTAGCTTTGATTGCATCAACTTCCAATGTGGATCCTGACATAAGCCTTGTTGTGTTGGCTTTTCGCTGGAAACTGTATCGTTCTATTGAGCTTTAGGAAAGTGTTTATTTCAAGAAATTGATTAACGAGGTTCACCCATATTCGAATTGACGATGTTTTTTCAAAGGTCTGCAACATGAGATATATATAACTTGGTAATAACTTTTTCACTTTATCAGTTTAAAGCACCAATATTTTTTCATCTAAATTGTATGATACCCAGTAATTGTTATCGGCGATGCTGATGATTTCGAATTGGGAAGAATTTCATGCCAAGTGAAAGTTGTTATTAAATATTAATATATATATATATATATATATATATATATATATATATATATATATATATATATATATATATATATATATATAATTAGGTGAAACTATGACATTTATTTGAAAATAATCAAACAAACCTCCTAGCGGAGCTGGTTATAAGAGTCCACGAAGCATCGAAATATCTCCATCTACCTCAGACGGTACATGTTAGAAATGACATTTCTAACATGTACTATTATCCATATTCTACAACTCATGCATTCTTGTGGTACACCTTCACAAAAGAACTATCGGGTTGAGCTTTGAAATAGTAACTTAATTTCATGACTAGATGTGTTATCTATCATTAAAAAATCATTTTATGAACAATCATATAATATAAAAATATAACACTTCGTATCAACTAAAATACCTCATTCTATTAATACTATTTCAAAATAAATATTTGTTAGAAGAAATGATGGTGAAGGAAATGAAGATTTTACTGTGAATCGTGATAATGTTGAAGCAGTTTCAATATATCTCAGAAATAAAAATCTTTGACATCGAGATATATATAATTAATGAAAATAATTTACAAAGTTTACCTATTAATGAGAGTGTTTTCAACAAATTGTATCAAGTCAAGAAAAACAACATAGTTCATTGAATTTAAATAATGATTAACATTCACTATTTGATAATGTTTATGAGTCAGGAGCCCCAACAGTGACCTTTCAATGTAATCGCAAAGCAGTAACCAGTGTACTGAGCATTCCGGAAGAAAATGAAGGATCTTGTGTTTTACATTGGCCTAGATTGCATTCCGAACCGATTAATGAATTTATTTGGTGATGGGTATATTTGCAGAGCCTGTATTGCCTACTGGTAAAGGTGACCTTAGAGATCATCGTGTTAGTAAAATTTCTAATAATGAATTTTTTTAATTGCTCATGATACGGGACCTCGCAAAGCGCTGCTTTTTGCTAGTATACGCACCTATAGGCTCGATTTATGTGACTTTAATCGTATGAGTCACATTAATGTTTTGAGTTTCAAATGAACCGATTTCATATGCTTTTGGAGATTCCCTTTCTTTGAAGAGATGTAATCGCATAAGTCACATTTAAAATTTTTTACTTTCAACTGGACCGATTTCTTACGATTTTAAAGATGATTTATCTGTGACGATATGTAATCGCAAGAGTCACGTTAACAATTATTGTTTAGTTTCAAATGGACCGATTTCATATGCTGTTGGATGTCCTCTGTCCTTGAGGAACCGTAATCGCATAAGCCACATTCATGATCTTTGAGTTTCAAATGGACCGATTTCAAATGCCGTCGAATACAACTTTTTCGTGACGAGGTGTAATCACATAAGTTACATTTATGATCTTTGAGTTTCAAATGAACCGATTTCATATGTTGTTGGAGGGTCTGTTTCAATGACGAGCTGTAACCGCATAATTCACATTTAAAACTTTTAATTTTCAAATGGACCGATTTCGTGTGTTTTTGAACATGAGCTTTTCGTGAAGATCTGTAATCGCAGGAGTCACATTCAAAATTTTTTATTTTCAAATGGACCGATTTCATATGCTGTTGAATGTCCCCTCTCTTTGAGGAACTGTGATCGCATAAGTCACATTTATGCTTTTTGAGTTTTGAATGAACCGATTTCATATGCGCTTGGAGATCCCATTTCCATGAAGACCTGTAATCGCATAAGTCGCATTTAAAATTTTTCATTTTCAAATGTACCGATTTGGTGTGATTTTGAAGATGAATTTTCTGTGACGATCTGTATTCGCAAGAGTCACATTTATAATTTTTCATTTTCAAATGGACTGATTTCATATGCTGTTGGATGTCCCCTCTCCTTGAAGAACTGTAATCGCATAAGTCACATTTGTGATTTTTGAGTTTCAAATGGATCGATTTCATATGTTTTTCAAGGGCCTCTATCCATGACGAGCTGTAATCGCATAAGTCACATTTATGATCTTTGAGTTTCAAATGGACTGATTTCACATGCTGTTGGATGTTCCCTCTCCTTGAGAAGCTGCAATCGCATAAGTCACATTTGAAATTTTTTATTTTCAAATGGACCGATTTCGTGTGATTTTGGAGATGAATTTTCTGTGACGATCTGTAATCGCAAGCGTCACATTTAAAATTTTTTATTTTCAAATGGACCGATTTTATATGCTTCTGAAGGTCATGTTCCACTGATGAACTGTAGTCGCATAGGTCACATTTGCGATTTTTGCTTTTGAAATAGGCCGATTTTATATGCTGTTTAACGAAACCTTTCTGTGACGAGCTTTTATCGCATGAGTGATAGTTGTGTAAATCAAAGTTCTTCGGTAATTCACATTTCGGTGGGATTGGATCCATCTGTATTGAGTGGATCATTTCATTTTCGAATTTTTCACTTGTCTTGCTACATTCAGATTTGCTAATGTAATCCTCACTCATTTCCAACTTGACAAAGTGAATGTCCCTGTAATAAAAAACCGATGCAACAATTTGATCATTCATAATTTGATTTTTACAAATACAGATAATTGATATCTTGACTTGTTCGAAAGATACAAGGTGTTTTTCAATTTTTTGCATTTCTGACCCAACTTGTTTATTTTTGAATATTTCCTGTTTCTGTGAAAACATTCTTCAGGCACTTTTTCAAAAGGAATCCAATGGTGTTACTAGTTTTTTATTAAAAAATATGGTTTTGAAGCTATAGCATAAACTTGTATTTTTTCTTATGGACCACCCTATATTTTTTTAAATATTCGTGTTTGAAATGAAATTCTCTTTTCAAATATATATAATAGTTGCTACTTCTCTTTGAAAACATGCATTTTGTGGCTGTTTTCGAACAATTTCAGATGAATTTTCAAAATCTGGGTTGCCATGCCTGAATATGAAACAAATTACCTTAGCAACTACAGTCTATGCGTTCTGTCAAACAATTATTATTAAATGCAGTTTACTTCACAAGTTTAGTGTGCTTTTTTGAACTGAGTTTTGAACTTACTAGAATACTTATCTGCCTGTTAATTCAAAATGTATGAAAATTACGAAAAATATGATATGCTAAAGTGTTATTGGGAATCACATGAAGATGCTCAGGCTGCCAGCAATCTTTACTTTGACCGATATCCTGAAAGGAGACAACCGTTTCGGGACATGTTCACTAGATTGCAGCAAAACCTAGTTAATTACGGTTCTTTTTCAAAACCAAGGACAAAAGTTTACGAAGCCAGGAATAGAGATAAGAAGAAATAACGGTTTTGGGGGAAATACAAAACCAACCCAATATTTCACTTCGCAAAATGCAGTTGAATACAGGTATTCCAAAGACTACAACAATGCGAATTCTGAAAAAAAATAAATTCAAACCGTATAGAGTAAGAAAAATTCACACGTTACTACCAAATGACCTACAATTCCGGCTCGAATTTTGCCATTTAGGAAAATGTGCTGAAAACCCAAACTTTGGACAGAATATCATATGGACTGATGAAGCATGCGTTAGCAGCTCTGGTATTTTTAATAGATACAATTCCTACAATTGGACTTTGGAAAATTCACATATTATAGTGGAGACACAAAATCAAGGCCGATACAGTTTCAATGTTTGGGTCGGTATTTTTCGAGGAAGGTTTATCGGTCCCTATATCTATGAGGGTAACCTTACGGCAGCGCGATATTTGGAAATATTGCGGGAATTTGTTGAACCAATAATGGATGATTTGCCATCACAACAAATTGGAGACGTATACTTCCAACAAGACGGGGCACCGTGTCATAACGCACACATCGTAACGGCGTTTTTAAATGAAATATTTACGGATAATAATTGGCTTGGCAACCGGGGTCCTGTTCATTGGACGGCAAGATCCCCCGATCTTACGCCTCCAGATTTTTACCTCTGGGGAAGAATAAAGGACCTCACATATAAACACCATCCTGATTAATGCTGTCAATAATGTTAGGAAGCGAAGTCAATTATGTTTGGATTTAAATGGTGCTCAATTCGAACACATGTTGTAAATAGTTTAAAAATATTGTTGTTCTTGTTATTCTATTTTTTGATTAAATTTATGCGTTATTACAAAATAGGCACTAATTCTTCTTAACAGCTGTTATGTAGAACTATTTTGTTTCATATTCAGGCATGGCAACCCAGATTTTGAAAATTCATCTGAAATAATTCGAAAACAGCAACAAAATGCATGTTTTCAAAGAGAAGTGGCAACTATTATATATATTTGAAAAGAGAATTTCATTTCAAACACGAATATTTAAAAAAATATAGGGTGGTCCAGAAGAAAAAATACAAGGTTATGTTATAGCTTCAAAACCATATTTTTTAATAAAAATCTAGTAACACCATTGGATTCCTTTTAAAAAAGTGCCTGAAGAATGTTTTCACAGAAACAAGAAATATTCAAAAATAAACAAGTTACGGGGTTGGGTCAGAAATGCACAAAATTGAAAAACACCTTGTATCTTTCGAACAAGTCAAGATATCAATGTGCGGTTTTCGGCATTCATTTTCTCACAAAAATCGATCTCGTAGCATGCAGGCTAGTTTTTCTCTAACTCCTCTAGAAATTGGTGTTTCCTATCAAAAGTGTCCAATTTGGACCACTCTGTACATGAATTAATGAGTACATATAATACATTGGCGATTGACGTGGCGGAGTGGGATCAGAAAGAGAAGGGATGAGAGAACGGAAAGAAAGAGGGAGAAAGAGAAAGGTATACAATATTCGCTTGTGTTAACTAAAAGCGTGACTTTCGTCAGTCAGTCTATTTTTGTCACACTTTTAGACTCGCATATTTTTCAATTTCGTCCCGCAACGAAATCCCTATCTCCTCCAAGCCTGCCGTAAGGAACTTCGTTCCAACAATAGGGATCTCGTACGAAACTGTATCGTTCTATTGAGCTTCGAGAAAGTCTTTATCTCAAACTTTCTAAGGAAATTAATCAACTAGTTTCTCCAACATTCGAATTGACGAATTTATTCCACAGGTCTGCGACATGAGAGATTACTTGATAATAAGTTTTTCACTTCATCGGTTTGAGGCACCAATATGTTTTCATCAAAAATGTATGATACCCAGTAACAACAACAAGTCCTGTGGAACAACTTACTATCAGGAAGCAGGAACACAATATCTGGAGTTCCTCAAGGATCGAAACTTGGGCCCTTACTTTTCCTAATATTTATGAATGACCTGAATTTGACAAAAAGAGAGCTAACCATATATTTGATGCCCTCTTATTCCCGGATGATACCTCGTTTTTCTTAAAGGCGCTTTAGATGTCGACAATCTGAACATACTTGAGTGGCATGTTCATCTAACATCAAACTGCTGGTTCAGCTGTAATTCTCTTGCAACCAATCAGTCCAAGACGCATCATCTGAGAATTAGAAGCCACAAAGATCAGACCATCAAACTGCTGGGGTTAAGACTGGATGGAGCGCTCCCATGGGGGCCGCACATTAAGGAATTGAAGAGAAAACTTACAGTAGCAATCTAAACCATTTCGGTAGTGAGTAGAATCTCCTCCAGGAAAACAGCAGTGATCGCCAACTTCCATTCGATTGCTACTTATGAAATTCTCCTGTGGGGCACGTCGGTCCATGCAATTGAAATCCTGATTCTCCAAAAGAAGGCGATGAGAACAATACTGGGATTAAAACAGAAGGATAGCTGTCGAGATGCGTTTCGAGAACTCAATATTTTCACCATACCAGCAGTTTATGCATTAGAGTGTGCCACACATGTCCACAAAAACTTGGACATCTTTCCGACCAATAGCTCATTCCATAATGTTAACACACGAAGTCGAAACCAACTAACCATCCCATACCATGGGATGAGTAGTATGCACAACAAGGAGTAGACTACTGGGGACCTATAATCTACAACAAGCTCACCAATTCCACGAAACAACTTCAAGGCAAAAGATGCAAGAACCATGTCAAACAAATACTGTTTCAAAATACATTATATAGTATAGAAGAATTAATAGGGAATTGAATATGATATATTGTACTTTGACGAAGCATGTAAATCATTGATGCTGAGAATAAATATTATTATTATTATAATATCATACCCCCCTACTTGTCAACGAATCAGCTTCTGCACTGTTATATATTTTCAGTTTAGATAGAACTTCTCTCCACAAGGATGAAGGAAATGGAAGAGGTTTTAGCATGAGTGAACCCCTCAAAACCATTAGCAACATTTTTCCGTGAGATGCTTCCTTTTCGAGATTTTTAACTCAGCAATATGAGTACAATACAAAGATGTAAAATATTAATCTTTCAAACATCAAAAAATCAAAAATATGAAAATACAATTTTTTGCAAACTTTATATGTGGGAAATCTTTGAAGCAGGAAATTATTTGTTGCGTCAATTTATCCACGAATGGGAGTTTCTTATAATTGAATTGTATATTTGAATCCTCTGTTGGCCCATCAAAAGTGTTGGAATTAAATATAAGATTTCTCAAAATATGTTTAGGATAACCATTATTCACAAAGATCTCAATTTATTTTATTTTGTTTCAAAAAATAATTTATGGGATTATTGGATTATATGAGTAATTCTATTTTTCATGTTAATGATAAAATTGTATTTTTGGTTCACAGGATGGCGTGAGTGATTGTAAATGAAGTTTAGTATCCAAAGATGTAATACTGCGATATTTTTCCACCTCAACCGTCAACTGCTACCTCAAATGAAATGAATTGAAAGTATCAAGGTTTAACTGAACACTATCTGAAGAAACCGCGCAAACAAATATATTGTCAACAAACTTGTATATAAATGGAAATCTGAATGGCAAAGTAGGAATCACCATGTCAAGCAGGTGGTCTAAACAATTTGTGCTATAACAGGGCTTATAGGAGAGCACATCGGCGTTCCGAAAATCTGCTTATAATAAAATAGTAATAGTAATTTATTGCAACATCAAACTTCGCATGTCACCTGTCAAACAAAGACACTGTCCTACAAAAATTCGGAAAAATTATGTATTGTGCGTTATAGCAAAAGTTCATTAAGTTCTCTTGAAAGAGCTATTTTGTAACGCTATATATATATATATATATATATATATATATACACTATATATATATATATATATATATATATATATATATATATATATATATATATAATGTTCAGAAAGATTTCCGCGGTCGGAAGTATTTGAAAAACTTGGTTCACGGAATGAACCGCGTAAAAGATTTGAAAAATCTCGACGTTTCGGCTCCTTTTGCGAAGCCATCTTCAGGAGAATTAGAAGGTAAATAATTCAGACTCGTGGCCTCAATCTGCCTACTCCACGAATCGAATTAGGAGGAATCGGAAACAATACGATTGCGTGGTCTCAACCTGCCTACTCCACCAACCGTACTGCTTCCTGTCAACTCTGAAGTCTCAATCTGCCTACTCTTCAGAGTCAACTGACGGGCCGATCGTCGCGTGGCCGTATTTATAGGGGAGGGGGGTGGGTACTCACGCTCATCAGTGCGGGATGCACTCTGATTGGGTGTGACATGGCGACCACTCAGAAGTGGTTTCCATGCTGATGGGAGTCTGTGACTGTCATCTCTGGTGTTCAAACAATTTGGACGTTTTTCTATTTCTACAGCTTCACGGAAAATTCGGGATTTGAAAGATCGGACGGGAGCAATAGTTCTTGTATTGGGGAAATCGATAATGTGGCCTGTTTGGGTGTGATGTTGGGAAAGGGCGTTGGCGATATCTGAGTGTCTTACCGAAAGTGAATGTTCTTTGACACGGACCTGAATTCGTCGGTTCGTTTGTCCTATATAGGAACGAGGACAATTGGAACAGGGAATCTCATAAACACCGTGATTTTCGTTAGGAATTTTATCCTTGACGGATCTGACCAGATGGGAGAGTTTTTGTTGAGTAGTGAATATTGTTTTGATGTTTGTATTTTTGAGAGATCTTGCGATCTTATCTGTTACTCCTTTGATGTACGGAAGAAATAATTTAGGTGTAAATTCTTGTTCAGTGGGATTGGAAGGAGGTAGAGGTGGGGTGATGTTTGTGTGTTTGCGTATGCTCTTGTTGATTTGATATGTGTTGTAACCGTTCCGTAATAATATATGTTTTAGAGTTTTGAGTTCTGATTCACGGTGTTCGTCGTCAGATAGTCGAATGGAACGGTAGATTAGGGTATTAACTACAGAGTTAAGTTGAGAAGGATGGTGGTGAGACTGGGCGTTCAGATAACGGTTTGTATTGGTGGGTTTACGATAAACTGAATAGGAGAAGCCTTGGGATGGAAGTTTTTTGATCATGACATCGAGGAATGGCAGAGACCCATCGTTTTCCACTTCCATTGTGAATTGGATACTTGGATGTATGCCATTCAAATGATTCAAGAAGTGGAGCAACGAGTCTTCGCCATGGGGCCAGATCGCAAAGACATCGTCTACATAACGTAGCCAGCATGATGGTTTCGTGGAGTAGGCAGATTCATTCCGTGAACCAAGTTTTTCAAATACTTCCGACCGCGGAAATCTTTCTGAACATTTTATACGCCTCTACGGAGAGGAATTTCTTTCAATCACAAAATCCTATTCTTCCCTTTTATCCCGAAAACATCGTCTCCTCTGTGACCTCACTTTTCTGAAATCATGTCGTGACCATCGTGTCATTCCCAAATTTCTACAGCTCAAGCATCATACAAAATCCCCCTCCATAACCCGAATTCTCAATAGAACAAGTTTTGCCCTCCTTAGAGATTCCATTCACACTACCAGACGCAACCTAAATCACACTAACGAACTACTTCTCAAAACTTTCCATCACCTTCACTCTTTCCACGTCCATCCAATCCTATGGGATACTTTTGATCGCCTATCCAACTCCAAGGCACAACATCTTGCCGACCAAAAGACCTTAACCCAGAAAAATAAACTAGCCAAACTCATTAATTCCCAAAAACCACAAAAATCATCTTCATCTTATACCTCCTCCATTGTTCACAATTATTCTGACACCCCAATTTCCGAGATCGCAACAAAAGCACTCTCGAAAGGCTTCAACTATTCCATCACACCTAAATCCATCCCCATAGAAACTATCATCTCCCAAACAGAAGAAGCAATTTCCCATCTTCCAACAGATCAAGCGGAAACTGCCAGGCATGACATCGCCAAAATTCTTCGTACAAGTCGGCCACCCCGTCCCAACCTCACTTTTTCTGAGAGACAATCTCTCAAAGAACTTTACAATGACCAAAATATAGTCGTCCTCCCAGCCGATAAAGGCAATGCCACTGTCATTCTTAACACTTCTTCTTACCTCGATAAAATGTCCAATCTTCTTGACACCCCCGACTATAAGCGTATCACTCATGACCCGACAACATACCTGGAGAAAACCACAAGATCTCGTATCAACCAATCGAATCTCCCACCTGAAATAAAAAAGTCTCTAATCCCAAGAGAAAAATCTTCTAGAATCCCTCGAATTTATGGTCTACCCAAAGTTCACAAGCCTAATATTCCACTTCGACCCATTGTCAGCGCTTACAATTGTCCAACACATCCTCTTGCGAAATATCTCGCCAAAACCCTTCAACCCCTTGCCGAACAAACCCAGTCATACGTCAAAAACTCTTTTCACTTCATAGAACTCCTTCAAAGTATTGATATTACCCCAACTGATCTCCTTGTTAGTTTTGATATTGTCTCCTTATTTACAAATATCCCCATTGAAGAAACACTTTCCATCCTAGACACGAAACATCAAATATCCCCAGACAACCTATCCCTGATCAAACACTGCATGGCCAACACTTACTTCATCTTTCAAGGCAATTTCTTCAGACAAATCAAGGGAGCCCCAATGGGATCCCCTCTCTCCCCCGTCATAGCCAACATTTTCATGGAACATTTCGAAACCCAAGCTCTCTCGTCATTCGACCTTAAACCATCATGCTGGCTACGTTATGTAGACGATGTCTTTGCGATCTGGCCCCATGGCGAAGACTCGTTGCTCCACTTCTTGAATCATTTGAATGGCATACATCCAAGTATCCAATTCACAATGGAAGTGGAAAACGATGGGTCTCTGCCATTCCTCGATGTCATGATCAAAAAACTTCCATCCCAAGGCTTCTCCTATTCAGTTTATCGTAAACCCACCAATACAAACCGTTATCTGAACGCCCAGTCTCACCACCATCCTTCTCAACTTAACTCTGTAGTTAATACCCTAATCTACCGTTCCATTCGACTATCTGACGACGAACACCGTGAATCAGAACTCAAAACTCTAAAAACATATATTATTACGGAACGGTTACAACACATATCAAATCAACAAGAGCATACGCAAACACACAAACATCACCCCACCTCTACCTCCTTCCAATCCCACTGAACAAGAATTTACACCTAAATTATTTCTTCCGTACATCAAAGGCGTAACAGATAAGATCGCAAGATCTCTCAAAAATACACACAACAAAACAATATTCCCTCCTCAACAAAACTCTCCCATCTGGTCAGATCCGTCAAGGATAAAATTCCTAACGAAAATCACGGTGTTTATGAGATTCCCTGTTCCAATTGTCCTCGTTCCTATATAGGACAAACGAACCGACGAATTCAGGTCCGTGTCAAAGAACATTCACTTTCGGTAAGACACTCAGATATCGCCAACGCCCTTTCCCAACATCACACCCAAACAGGCCACATTATCGATTTCCCCAATACAAGAACTATTGCTCCCGTCCGATCTTTCAAATCCCGAATTTTCCGTGAAGCTGTAGAAATAGAAAAACGTCCAAATTGTTTGAACACCAGAGATCACAGTCACAGACTCCAATCAGAGTGCATCCCGCACTGATGAGCGTGAGTACCCACCCCCCTCCCCTATAAATACGGCCACGCGACGATCGGCCCGTCAGTTGACTCTGAAGAGTAGGCAGATTGAGACTTCAGAGTTGACAGGAAGCAGTACGGTTGGTGGAGTAGGCAGGTTGAGACCACGCAATCGTATTGTTTCCGATTCCTCCTAATTCGATTCGTGGAGTAGGCAGATTGAGGCCACGAGTCTGAATTATTTACCTTCTAATTCTCCTGAAGATGGCTTCGCAAAAGGAGCCGAAACGTCGAGATTTTTCAAATCTTTTACGCGGTTCATTCCGTGAACCAAGTTTTTCATATATATATATATATATATATATATATATATATATATATATATATATATATATATATATATATATATATATATATATATATTGAGAACAAAGTAGGTTTTTTGGTTCAGTTAAACAATCTTACGATTATATATTTTTCTATTTCATTAATGTCTGTTACCGTCACTAAAATAAAAGGAGACTTGACAACAACTTATCGTAAATATTAAAACTGGCTTAACTCACCACAATTAAAAACTCTTCACATAAATCTCAGAATTACATTGAAAATTCATAAATACTACGCAAAACAAAACATGACAATGATCCACAGTAACAAATTTTAAAAAGTTTTCGTCTACATAGACACGTCAGTCTTCGCTCTCAGTTAGAAAGTGAAGCACCTGTTATAATATCAGTTTACTAAGTCTCTTGATATCTGTTTCGCAACTCAAGCAGTCAACGAAACAATGTCTGCCTTAAACTTATGTTTGAAACAGAGTTATTTCAAATTTAATAATATAATATACAAACAAGAAGACGGATTGCCCATGGGATCACCGAATCGCCTTTGTTGAGTGAAATTTTCATGAATAACTTAGAAGAAAAAATTTTCAATGCTGATAATAATTTAATTACTAACGTTTCATTATGAAGGCGTTATGTAGATGATATTTTTCGTATTTGGACCGGTACAGATAGGCAGTTAGATAATTTCCTTAAATATATAAATACTTTCTACAACTCGATTCAATTTACAAAAGAAGTAGAAAACGAAAACGGTACCTTGAATTTCTTAGACGTTCAGATTGCTAGGAATTTGAATTCTCTTACTTTCAACATTTATAGAAAACCAACCTTCACAGATACTTTAATTCACAGCGACAGTAATCAACACATTAAAATAAAACTCAGTGCTTTTCATTCGTTCATACATAGGTTGTTCACGATTCCACTAATGGAAACAAATTTTCAAACTGAAGTTAATACAATTAAATTATTAGCCATCAATAACGGTTACAATGAAAGTCTTGTCGACAAGCTCATTGGGAAAAAACGAATAAAGTATCTGTTGCATTCAATATACCCCACGCAAACTATTAATGATGAACAAAAATACTTCCCAATAAATTGTGTGCCTAATTTGAGTAGCAAAATTTGTAACAGACTATCGAAAAATAACGTTAAAACAATTTGTACAAATAAAAGAAACTTGAAGTCATTCTTGGTCAATAATAAAGAAAAATCTAACATCGGAGAAAACAGTGGTATTTACAAAATATTTTGCGACGAATGTCCTGCTTTCTATATTGGACAGACAGGAAGGAATATAAATATTCGTGTTGAAGAACATAAAAAGTCAATTTTACAAAACAAAAATACCACTGGCTTCTCTGAACATTGTATAAAATTCAATCACTTCCTGGATTTCAACAAAACCAAATTGTTACATTCAGGTAACAAAGGAAAACGCCTTGACCTTCTTGAAATTCTCGAAATAAGTTCCGCCCATAATAGTCAATTACCCCTCGTAAACGAACAAATTGATTTTCAGGTATCACCTTTGCTTTTGTTTGTTTTATAAATTACGATGCAATACTCTCCTGTAGTCAGTCTTGATAATGAGTTCATAACTCGAAACATGTCGACTTTTCGTTACTGCTAAATACAGTATCTAAATATTTTTTATATTGTGAAACATAAGCCAAGTGTTTTTATTTTAAAGTTTATACTTTATACTGTTTTGTCATTAATGGTATCCGGGATTTGTTTTATAAAAATCATCTCATGAAACTAACGTTTTCTTTTGTGGTATTCTGATTTCAAAATTTTTGTGGAGGAGAAATCAAATTTATGTTTTAATGTTTGTTCGTGCTTTTTCAAGGCGGTGGTGTTCTTCCGATCATATTTATGTCCATTCAGTCTGTTTTTCAAATGCTGGCTAGTCTGACCCTATATACACCCGAGCAATCAAGGCATGGTATCTGATATATTGTGTGCGTCTTACTATTATCCGCTATTCTACTTTTCAATATGCTGAAGTTAGATTGCAACAAGTTATGTCCTTTATGACACATTTTTATGTCATGTTTTTTTTTTTAAAGCTTTTCCAGGTTTTCCGACAGCCTTGGAATATATATATATATATATATATATATATATATTTATTTATATATATATATATATATATATATATATATATATATATACTAGGAACTTGGATTTTCTTGGGAGTACTGGTTCAAATTGGTAGTTAAAACTCCATTAAAATTTTGTTTATATTATTTTAAACGTTTCAACTAACATAATATGTAGTCTTCTTCAGCAATTTAGAAATTACTCAAATCTACGGGAAACAGAAAAATTGCATTTTTAAAATTACAAGCAGGTGATAATATTTTTTTTTAAAGATCTTACCAAAAAAGGAAATCTTCATTATGACATTTACACTTAACTAGACTTCTCAAAGGACATGACAAATATACAAAACCTTAACAATACTTAACATTAATATAAAATAGTAAGATACGTTTCATGGGAAACTTCGTTCCTTCATCATGTCTTTATTGTAACTGGAGTCAAACTGTTCGGTACGCATGTGGTATGCATGTTTAAGTATTGTGAAGGTTTTGTATATTTGTCATGTCCTTTGAGAAGTCTAGTTAAGTAAATGTCATAAAGAAGATTTCTTTTTTTGGTAAGTTCTTAAAAAAATATATTATCACCTGCTTGTAATTTTCAAAATGCAATTTTTCTGTTTCCCGTAGATTTAAGTAATTTCTGAATTGCTGAAGAAGACTACATATGTTAGTCGAAACGTTTAAAATAATATAAACAAAATTTTAATGGAGTTTTAACTACCAATTTGAACCAGTATTCCCAAGAAAATCCAAGTTTCCTAGAATATAGTTGAAACGGTTCAAGAAATTTGAGAATTTTTCAAGTATATATAGTTATATATATATATATATATATATATATATATATATATATATATATATATATATATATATATATATATATATATATATATATATATATATATATATATAGGTATATATTATATATATATATATATATATATATATATATATATATATATATATATATATATATATATATATATATATATATATATATATATATATATATAGGTATATATATATATATATATATATATATATATATATATATATATATATATATATATATATATATATATATATATATATAGGTATATATATATATATATATATATATATATATATATATATATATATAGGTATATATATATATATATATATATATATATATATAGGTATATATATATATATATATATATATATATATATATATATAGGTATATATATATATATATATATATATAGGTATATATATATATATATATATATATATATATATATATATATATAGGTATATATATATATATATATATAATATTATATATATATATATATATATATATATATATATATATATATATATATATATATATATATATATATATATATATATATATATATATATTTATATATACCAAGTCCAATTTTTAAATCGGGTGATAGGTAAAAAAATATCAAATTATAGACCAATAAGTGTAATTAGCAACTTTGCAAAGTTGTTCAAAAAATGTTTGAAAACCCGTTTAGTTAATTTTTTTTTTAGTATTGAATAGTATTATAGGGAGACAATTTGGATTTCAGGAAGGTAAAAGTACTGTGGATGCCATGTTTGAGATCTCAAATAAAATTATTCAGAACCTAGATTTCGGCAAAAAATGTATTGGCGTATTTCTACCTTTAGCGAAGGCGTTTGACACGGTGCACCATGACAAATTCCTGCATGTACTGGAATGTTATGGAGTGCGAGGTACTGTGTTGGACATTTCCAAAAGTTATTTGAATGGCCGTTGGCCATATTTTGTTAAAGTGAATGTATAAAAGTAAAAATCGGTGTCCCACAGGGAACTATCTTGGGCCCTGTGTTTTTTGTTGCATATATTAATTTTTTACTGTATTTGGGAACTGCAAGTAAGATTATATCTTAAGCTGATGATACTGTTATTGTGTGTGCAGGACTTGCCTGGTCATTGGTTCAATAAATTTAAACAGTCTTTGAATGTTGAAAAAAACAGAGTATATAGCTAATTCTGATAATTTTGATTATTTGATACGTGAAACAGATTGTGTAAAGTACCTGGGTACAATGATTTATCAAAACCTGACAGTCATGTTGCTTATTTAACTAAAAGAGCGAGAAAACTAATTTATTAGAGTTATCAAATCAGAGATATACTGAGTAAGACCTTTTGCTTTTGGTTAACCGATCATTAGTCGCATCAGTGCTTCCATATGGTTTATTTTATATTATACATATTAGGATTATACATGCAAAATATTAACAGTTTAAACATATAGTCTAGTCAAAAAGTTTTTTGATATACAGGGTGGCCCATATATGTTTCTATTTGAAAAACTGAGTTTTGGTTCGAAAAAGAAGTTAATCGTTAACAAACTTCACGAAAATGAATTTTTTGATAAATTATTACTTTGGGCGATATTTTAAATCAATTATCTATTATTTAGACCACATCGCAGCCATCTACGATAAAAAAAACAAAATGAAAAACAAAATTGAAACGGCGCTAGAATTGACATTTGACAGATGGAATGTATGTATTTGAAGCCTCAGAATTAAAATATGTAAAAATATATAGGGTGTTCCATTTGAATTTTTAAATCGTTTTCTGTGAAACCGGAAGTCAGCCATATTGATTTTGTATGTGAAAAAATTCAAAATTATCACTGAGATAAACCACCCAAATTTCAATAAAATCGAAAAATCCATTAAAAAGTTATAGGGGTGGCCCATCACTAATTTACACCCGGTATATATATATATATATATATATATATATATATATATATATATATATATATAATCTCTTGATAATTATTAGCAATAACAGGCTTGTTGAATCTTAAAAAACTCGATTTTATTAAAAAAAATTTTTATTAAAAAGTAAAAATTTTTTTTGAAAAAAAGTTTTGATAAAGCCACGAATGGCGTGGCGAAACGTCAACTTTTTAATAAAATAGAGTTTTTTAAGATTCAACAAGCCTGTTATTGCTAATAATTATCAAGAGATTAGAAATAGTTCACAGGCAACAACAATTCGAATAAATATATATATATATATATATATATATATATATATATATATATATATATATATATATATATATATATATATATATATATATGTATGTATATATATATATATATATATATATATATATATATATATATATATATATTATATATATATATATATATATATATATATATATATATATATATATATATACATATGTTTTGAATTGATAAGGCCGTTACTCGATGAAAATCAATTGTTAACATGTTTGAGAAATGAAACTCCGAATTTAAATATTTTCACATATAATAAAACAACAAGAGTTGTACAACGCATTTCGCTGACAATACAGCTTCTTCAGGGCGAATTTCAAACTGAAACTAAAATATCTAATGCAAGGTTTACAAAGTAAAATAAATTTGGAAAATCCATTCTGAGATTCTAAGAACAAACTACCTTCATTCATTGAAAAGGTTAAAAGAGGGGGAGCTGTTCACATCCAATTGGTTGTTACGTAACTTCTGGGAATTTTAACGCCTATTAATTTCTAAAGTTTCCATAAGATTTAATTTTGAACCTTTTGTTCCGAGATGTAGAATTTCGAAATCCTAATTTATTGAAGTCATGTTTCTCTTTTATTAAATGTCCAGCATATATTGAATCATCTTTATGATTTATGTAACTTCGCCTGTGTTCAGTAATTCTTTTTTTCAAATCTCTATGGTATAAAGAAAAAAATTTTGTCTGATACAATTTTTCTGTTGAATCAATGTCGGTCGGAATGACCTAAATTGACGTTACGTTAGATATTCCCTGTTTCTTAAACATCAAAATTTGGATAAGTTCAGTAAAAATTAAATTTTTTTTCTTTTTCAAACTTATGCCGAGGGAGTGGAAGGGAGGTGCATAAGAGTCAATTTTCCAAACCGGTGGAAAAATATGTGAAAATTAATTTATTCAGCCTTCTAGTGCTTCTTGGAGGGTACATGGAGCTAAAAAAAAAACCCAAACTACAATCTTAATTAGGAGCGGTTAAAATTTGCACGTAAACTGAGTTTTCTTGGCGGCAAAAACTTTTTCTCTGGCCGCTCCATTTTTGTGTAAATATTTCTTGTTGTTTCAAGTGTTTGAGGTTTTGCGCACCTCCAAGCTTCTTCTTATTGAGTTAGAGCAGTGGTTCTCAACCTTTTCATAATGAGGGACCACTTAATAAAGTTTCTGTCTTTTCAGGGACCATCAACTTTTTGAAGGTAATATTACCTTCAAAAAGTGAATAAATATATACGCCTACTGTAATTCTAAATAAATAAAGGTTGTTCTATTTGTTAATAAATGAAACACTGATAATATTCAATTTAAATTTTTTCAAAGTACATATTACAATATTACACAAGTGAATGTATTATTTCAATGAGATTTTTGTAACTGTCTTTTCTTAACTAACTTTTGAATCCTTGGTTTAGTGCTACTCAAAGCCAAACGCATGTCGGCACAGGTATCCAGCTGATTTCGGTGCTCGTTTTTCATTATCGAAAGCGCTGAGAATCCATGCTCACACAAGTATGTCGATGAAAACAGAATTAAATAAAGTAGCGCAATATCTTGAATGTTTGGGAAAGAAATTTCCTTTTTGCTCCAAAAATCTCCAAGATTTAGTACAGTAACTCTTCTTCGAATGATTTATTGTCATGCTTTTTTATTCAACTTTTTTCAGCAGTCTCGGAAAAATATGAGCAAGGTTTCATTCGATTCGGAATAGCATGTAGATATTTTTTGAAAAAATAAAGTTCCGCCCGCGAAAAATGTAAATCTTATGAATAATTTACTGAAAGAACAAAAGAAGGGTTTGGTTTTCTGCGAATAACTCAAAAACTAATTATGATTTTTGATATCTAAAAAAAAAAGATTCGAAATTAAGAGGAAATTTCCTATAATGAAGTCTCAACTCCCGAAACTGTAGGATCAATATTTATAATTTTCTCAGAGGGGGAAAAATACGGCCGAAAACGGGTAATCTGGCTTTCCCAAGCCACGCATTTTGGACACTTATTCAACCATATTAAATAGGAAAATTAATGAATGAAAACATTCAGGCACTTACTGGATAGGTGAATGAACTATATTCCGGTGGCAAAAAAATTTTACCACGATTTTTCAATTAGTTATGCAATAGTTAAATATCAATTTTTTTGGGATTGAACATGAAAATTGTATGTCTTATAACTGTTCAACTATAGACCTGAGGTTTTTTTTCCTTCTTGGAGCTCTTTTTGAAAGGCTTCAGAATAGATCCTTTTTGAAAAAATCTTAGAAATGGACTGGCCTAACATCAACCGATCAAAAAAAAAAAACAATATATATATATATATATATATATATATATATATATATATATATATATATATATATATACACTCCTGGACATAAAAAACCGGACAAAGTCCTGTTCAAATTGAATCTTGAATAACTTTTTCATTTTTGCATGGATTTTGATCATTTTTGTGTCAAGTTGTAGGCACTAACATCTCGATTCTCATCTAATGCCTAGCTTACAAAACTTTCGAATGTACTTGGTTTTATACAAGGTAGAACCAAAAGTTCCATTCCGCCCTAAATTTCTAAACACTCTGTGGAAGAATTTAATGAAACAATGATGAATATTGTTACGACATTTTTAAGCCATACCTTTCCTTAACATTCCCTTATTTCATTCATATCCATATCTTTATTCTTAAAGAAAACGCAAATTTTCAGAGAAAAAGATTTATAAAAAATGCAATTTACAAGAGTAATCAAATATGAAAACAGAAGAACAGATAAGTCAAACGGATAAATTTTGGATTGATTGGGCCGATACTTGGTGTAAATTAATAAACATATTAAAACAATGGTTAATCGACAATTCGTTTATTGGTTTAGATATGTGGATGATATTATTTGTTGTTTCACTGGTACTCGTAGACAACTAGACTGCTTTCAAACATTCATTAATACTTTACACCCTAATATAAAATTCATTAATTAGAGATGGAAAAAGATAACTCGATTAACTATTTGGATTTGAAAATAACAAAAGTAGATAACAAACATAATTTTTCAATTTTTCGCAAACCATCGCACACTGATAGCGTCATACATAGTACTTCCCTACATCCTTTCCAACACAAAATGGCAGCTTTCAATAGTATGGTACATCGTTTAGTAAATATTTCACTTTCAAACGCCAATTTTAACATCGAGAAAAATATAATTAAACAAATTGCCGTAAATAATAATTATGATCCCAATATTATAGACAATATGATAGATAAAAAGTTTTTCAAAAATGCGATTAACCAGGTGTACCCCCTTACTAAAAATAATATCAAATACAACAGCCTCACTTTCATTGGAAATTCAAGTTAGAAAAAAAAAAAAAAACAACTTAAATCTCTCTTATCTAAGCACAACATTAAATTTGCTTATCGTACCGGTAATAATTTAGGAAATCATATAAAAAATAATAAATCCAAAGTTCATAAAGATAATAAATCGGGAGTTTATAAAATTAATTGTGGCGATTGTGATAAGTTTTACATTGGTAGAACTTTCAGAAGTTTTCAAACTAGAATTTCAGAACACAAACGTAGCTTTGTTAATCAGAAGTCGGATTCACATTATGCAAACCATTTAATCCGAGAAAATCACACATTCAATTTCGATTTTAAAATATTAAATACTGAAAGTAAGGGAATTAAACTTAATTTTTTAGAATCATCACAGATAAATAAATACAAGCATTCCGGTCTCCTATTGAATAGCCAAATCGATCATACTTCAAGGCCCCTTCTTAATCTTTTCAAAATTACCGAACTACCTAACTAGCAGTTCAGAATTGGTTTTTCCTTTTCTAATAGTTATTTGTAACTATCTTTGTATTTACCCCTTCTACATAATTTGTCATTTCTTGTTTTCGATATAACAGAGAATCATAGTTAGTTTGCCATTAGCACCTGAAGAAGGTGAAGTTCCACCGAAACGTGCGTCATGCGTTATTTCTTATAATAAATGTGTAAATTGTTATTTTTAACCATTGTTTTAATACAAACAGATAAACATTAATATCGTGTACTACCCCCCTCGTGCTCCAATTACTGCTGCCATTCGACGTGGTAGGCTTTGAATGCAATTAGCAATCGCCCTTTGCGGAATGTTATCCCACTCTTCAAGAAATGCCACTCGAAGATCTGGAATTGTTTCTACTTGTCGGTTTCGAACAAGCCTTCCTAACATGTCCCACACATGCTCGATCGGATTTAGATCAGGGCTTCGTGGAGGCCAATCTAATCGTCGAATGCCCATTTCATCCAGATAATCGTTGACAACTCTTGCGACATGAGGTCTGGCATTATCGTGCATCAAACAAAAATTCTCACCAACAAAAGGGGCAAAAGGAATAACATGATCCGCTAAACATTCTTCGATATAACGGTTAGAAGTTAAAGCGCCGTTTTCGATTAAAACAAGGTCTGTACGGGCTTCTATTAAAATTCCAGCCCACACCGTGATACTACCACCTCCAAAAGGTGTTCTTGGAGATATGAAACAATCCGAAAATCGTTCTGCTTGCCTCCTCCATACACGCTCACGCCCATCTGGTGAACGCAAACAAAAACGCGATTCGTCTGTGAACGGCACACATCCCCACTCTTCGTCAGTAAAGTCTCTATGATTACGGGCAAAAGTTAATCGTTGAGCGCGATGGACTGCAAGTAGAGCTGGACAAGCTGCTGGTCTCCTTGGCATCAATCCCTGTTCATGTAATCTACGGCGAACCGTTCGTCCAGACACTCTTGTATGCCGTACATGTTCAAGTCGGCGGCTAATAACATTAGATGTTATTGTGCGATCCCGTAACGCATTTAGAGTAATAAAATGATCATCTCTCTGGTTTGTAGCTCGTCGTCTTCCCGATCCTGGACGTCGAACGTATTCACCAGTCTGGCGGAAGCGACTGATCGCATCATGAATCGTGCTTCTGGCTCTACCCAACACATTTGTAACGTATATCACGACCATCGTCGTTTAATGCAACAGCTCGTGCAACATCTTCAGGTCGCATGTTGAAAAAGATTTAAATGCCAAATGACAACATAATGACACTTGATAAACATCAATGTGAATAATAATTGTAACGTTACTAAGCAACGTAATGACAAGATTGCCTGATAAAAACGTATTGTTTTAATTTCTGTTTTTAGGGTGAAATGCATCTTTTTGTCTCAAAATTTGTGTTTTCTTCAAGAATAAAGATATGGATATGAATGAAATAAGGGACTGTTAAGGAAAGGTACGGCTTGAAAATGTAGTAAAAATATTCATCATTGTGTCATTAAATTCTTCCACAGAGTGTTTAGAAATTTAGGGCGAAATGAAACTTTTGGTTCTACCTTGTATAAAACCAAGTACATTTGAAAGTTTTGTAAGCTAGGAATTAGATGAGAATCGAGATGATAGTGCCTACAACTTGACACAAAAATGATCAAAATCCATGCAAAAATGAAAAAGTTATTCAAGATTCAATTTGAACAGGACTTTGTCCGGTTTTTTATGTCCAGGAGTGTATATATATATATATATATATATATATATATATATATATATATATATATATATATATATATATATATATATATATAGTGTGCCCATTTCAAATGAAAGCACCCCTGAAAAATTTGAAGTTGTGAACCGATTGCAACTATATTTTTTTGAAATGTCAAGTACTAAAAGGTCTACCTTGGGACAAAATTTGAAATGTTCATTTTTTTCAGGGCATACCTACTACGATATTTTTTCTTAGTCGAAATTCAAGATTTTTTTATTAGCGATTTTTTTATTGTAAAAATTACTATGCCACTGGATTCTGCTTGTCCCTCAATAAGTATGACCAAAATTTCATAAAAAATATTCGTTCATAACAAAGTTATGAGAACTCAAAATCCGAAAACTCACACTAACCAGTCACGAAAAAAACACCCAATATCAACAGATAGCAGCTCAATCTTGCAGCCATTATTTCCAAGGCAACTAAGATTTAAATTGAAAAATCTATTAGGTCTTAGTTTTAGTTGAAAACTTGAATGAAATTCCGTTATTTTCAGTATTTAAGCTATTTAATTTTTTTTATCTGGTGGCACTTTTTTTGCCAAAATTTTTTTTTTCATGACTATTTGTTGATATTGGGTGTTTTTTTTTTGAGATTGTTAAGTGTGAGTTTTCGAACTTTGAGTTTTCAAAACTTTGTTATAAATGAATATTTTTTAATGAAATTTTGGTCATATCTATTTAGGGGCACGCTGAATCCAGTGGCGTGGTGTAATTGACATTTCAAAAAAAAAAGTGGTTGAAATCGGTTGATAACTTCAAATTTTACAGGGGTGCTTCCATTAAACATAGGTCACACTGTATATATGTTATAGGCAATCTGTATAATCCGGCATTGTATAGAATGCCTAGGCATTATATACATTGCCAAAAACGTTCAGGCAATGTGTATAATACGATTCATTTCATACATTGCCTAGGTATTGTATAAAATGCCAGAAGCGCATCAGGCAATGTGTATAACGAACGACCACGGGAAGGAGACGCATGCGCGGGACTACCCCGTAAACAAGTTGCAGCTCGTTCGGTGTGTTAGTAAGCAACACTCCTTTGTTCTATGCAGACTTATTTTATTAGTTTACGCATTGGTTCTAAACTAAATTATTAAGTGCGATCATTGATTGTGTTCGTGTGTGTGATTATTCAATGGAAAATGGCTACAGAACAGCGGTACTTACAAATGAAAGAAAGGTTTTACTCAGGACTGCGTACTAAAAGAGAATCGGCTTCTACAAAAAATCGAGTGTTCATTGATGATTACGTTACACACAATTGTTGGAGGAAATAAGTATAGCAAAAACGTTAGACAAGAAAACTCCGCGTGATTATTGGTTGCTGAAACATTACGACGTGATCACTGTTGGACAAACCAGTAAGTTGATCTTTCCTGTAAATGCTCCGAACGCTGTTATCAAATACTATGTCTCTGATGATGAATTATTTCAAGTGATTCACGATGCACATAAGGATATTGGTCATGGAGGACGAGACCGGATGTTGAAAGAACTTAGCCAGCGTTACAAAAATATAACCCAACATGATATTGAGCTATACTTGCAGCTTTGTGAACCGTGCCAGCAAAACCAAAAAGGAATAAAAAAGGGAATTGTCGTGAAGCCCATACTGTCATCTGAGTTTAATTCCCGGTGTCAAGTTGATTTAATTGACTTTCAGTCACACCCTGATCGAGAATATAAGTTTATAATGGTTTACCAAGATCACCTGACCAAATTTGTCATCCTCAGAGCACTCAAAACAAAACGTGCAGAAGAAGTAGCATACAATTTACTAGACATTTTCACATTGATTGGTGCACCAGCAATACTGCAATCCGACAATGGAAGAGAGTTTTCAAACCAAATAGTTAATAAGCTAAAAACATACTGGCCAACTTTAAAAATAGTCCATGGTAAGCCTAGACACTCCCAGAGCCAGGGTAGTGTAGAAAGAGCAAACCAGGATGTTGAAAATATGTGAACAACTTGGCTTCAAGATAATAATACTGATCGCTGGAGTGACGGCCTACGATTTGTTCAGCTTATGAAAAATAGGGCTTTTCACCAAGGTATAAAAAGAACACCATACGAAGCTCTATTCGGTTCAAAAATCAAGGTTGGCATTTCTTTGCCGTTTAATGATGCTAATGTAGAGACCGAAGAGCAACTTGAAAAAGTAATTAATTTAGCACAGAGTAACCCTTTTGAGTCTGAAAATGAAAGAAATGAACAGATTGAAAACCATCCTTTGGAAAAACATGTCGTTATACAGGAAAATCCCGAAATCCACACAGAAACTTTAAGTGCCGAGAATAAACATGCGAATCTTGAAAACGTCGATGCTGAACCTGACAATGTTCCAAATCAACCTTCCCCCCAATTACCTTCGTCCGTACTCAAATGCTGTGTTTGCTCTGGAGAGACCACAAGTGCTCATTCGTGTAGAACATGCAAAAGTCCTATACATACTATTTGTGCTGCCCCAGAAACAAACGTACCAGAAGGCTATGGGTCTAAAGTGATTTGCCTTTTATGCATGAAAACAGCATTAACTTTAGAAAACCGCAACAGTTCAAAAGATAATTTAGAGGAACAAGCCAAGAAAATGCTCAAAACTTCAGGAAAAAAATTTCCTCCTGTGATACCCGGTACCACGGTTAGGATTCCTGTTACAGAAGTCGACAGAGGTCGTGGTGACGCCCGTAATATACTTGCAGTTGTCTTGAAAAAGACAGAAGATGAACTTTATCAACTTGGCACAAAGCAAGGTATCATAAAAACACTGTTTTCTAGACAACAATTTACTGTTTGTCAACAGAAATTAATAAGTGTGGAAGATGTCGCTAATCAGGATACAACAGTGCGCTCCGTTGCTACTTTGCAATCGACTGGAACAGGTCAGGGATTTTTCAAATGTACTTGCAAAGTAATCTGTGAAACCAAAAAGTGTTCATGCTTTAAGAATAAATTGCTGTGTACTTCAAAGTGTCACAATAGTTCATCTTGTAAGAATAAGTAACTGCTTTTAATATACTTGGCTACTTACAAGAAGATGTTTTACTATAGAAATTAAAAACTTTGTATCTTAAAAAAAATATGTCTTAAAGGAAGAGTTATTAGAAGATTCTTAATTTCTATTTATTCAGAGTAATGTTTGAGTTAAATTAAAGTTTAATAATGTTGATTTTGAACTCTAGTAGGTATAATAAAACTTTTAATAATATGTCATTGCTTTGATATCGTAGCGCATAGATTTTGTGTCGATTACTGCACTTGTGAAGATACTTAAGAAAATATTTCTTTTTGTTATTAAGTAGGTACCTACAAGTTTACTAGATTGCAATTTTAATATTACTTTATTTTAGTTCGTTCAAAGATGTTACCTAAGATTTTATTTCCTTTCAAATTATACTTATGTTACCAACAGTTTATTTAAAGTACTGGTTGTTTTTTTTTTTATGTGAAATCGATTATGAAAAATCGATTACATACATTATATATGTTTCAACCGGCATTCTATACAATGCCTAGGTATTCTATACATTTCCTAGGTAAAGTGTAAAATAGTTGAACTATTGAATATCATTTCATACATTGCCTGAACGACTCCGGCATTCTATACATTTCCTAGGTATTGTATAGAATGCCTGCATTATACACATTGCCTATAACATATATACTACTCACAAATGTTCACTTTTTTAATTTTTACATTGATTACATTGTCCGACACTTGATGTATCTGTTGATAGTAATAATAAATGACTACTACTATTACCAAACAATATCTTGACATAATTGATGATAGAAACTAACCTCACAATAGAAATAATAGTTTAATAATCTTACCAAGATGATGAAATATCTTCCTTAGGCCAAACGTTGCCATGTTCATCTATTATTTGATTAATGATATATTTGTTCTCTTCACTAGAGTTAATATCCTCACTCGTTTCGGTCTTCACAGGATAAACCAAATCCATGTTTGTCAGAGGGTCACATTTTTCTTGCGTAATTTTTTCGACCTGCATCGAGGAGCGCATCTCGCTTACATCGTCAACTTTGGTCAGGGTGCATTCAAAGTTTTCATTTTGTATGTGATGACTTTTGTCTCTGATCCAATAGGAATCCTCCGTTACTTCTGGAACTTTCATCTCAGTCAGATCATGTTCTGTAGATTCATTTTCAGCGTTAAAATCTACACTCATTTCTGTCTTGATAGAATGATCATTCCTGTAAGAAGAAAGACATATATCTTACCATTTCATTGGGGGTCTTCATGTCAAATAATGTTCAGTTAACCATTGAAGATTATCTATGTGGTTTTCGGGATCCAAGGATTAATATTGAACATTAGGCGAATTATTCGTTTGTGACTTAGAAATGCTCTATTTATATCTGTGGAGCCACCTCAGTAGACTTTTGTAATTTAAATGACTCTAGACAAGACTGTATATACATAGGTAACTGAAGACATCGGTAACGTAGGTACGTTCAATCAGACTTATGGCAAAAAAGCTTGACTTTTTTTATTTATCGGATCAATATGGCTACACCAATTCAATCTACTATCCATGTGGACTCCTTATAATCATAATAATAATAAATGTATTTATTCTCCGAGGCAATGCATTTCTTACAATAAAAACATACAAAAGAAAGTACAATGAGTAGAGAATAGGTCAACATAAAATTCACTAGGATCAACGATTAGATATACAATATGTAAAAAATTCTGGATTGATTGGGCCGATACTTGGTGTAAATTAATAAACATATTAAAACAATGGTTAAAAATAACAATTTACACATTTATTATGAGAAATAACGCATGACGCACGTTTCGGTGGAACTTCACCTTCTTCAGATGCTAATGGCAAACTGTTTGCCATTAGCATCTGAAGAAGGTGAAGTTCCACCGAAACGTGCGTCATGCGTTATTTCTTATAATAAATGTGTAAATTGTTATTTTTAACCATTGTTTTAATATGTAAAAAATTCGTTCAAATTGTATGGATTACAATTTACAATGAAGCTATATAAATCTTTCCTAATACTAGAGAGACCATTTTTATCCCTGAGCTTTTTAGGCAGACTGCTATGAAGTTTGATACTCATATATAAAACACCTTTTTCTGTTCGAGCTAAATTATGCCTTGGGTAGTTGTATGGCAAGACTTTTCAAGTATTATTTACATTCCTATATTCCTCAAAGTGGTGACAATTTTGCAAGAAGAAAACCAAATCTTTATAAATATACAAACTAGTAAAAGTCATAAGATCATTTGTCCTAAAAACTTGACGACAAGACTCCTTAAACCTCATCCCGAGAATTTCTCTCACTGCATACTTTTGTAGAACGAAAATTCTTTTAGCTTTATTTCCCCAAAATATCAGGCCATAACTCATAATTGATTGAAAATTTGAAAAGTACACTGCTCTGAGAACCTCCAATGAAACTTGGGACCTCAGTACTTTTATTGCATATATAGATGTTAATTTCTTGGACAGATTTGCTATATGAGTGTTGAATTTAAGATGTTTGTCCAAAAACACACCTAAGAACTTAGTATATTAGTAGAAATTTCAAAAAATTAATGAAGATTTATGTGGATTGTTTAAATGGCTGTTTAGTGATAGTTTAAGCGTAAATGTGAATAAAACAAACGTAATGATTCTTAAAAATAGGTATAACATGACTGATACATATAATCACAACGACATTCTAATAGATAATAAGAAAATTGAACAAGTTAAAGAATTTAAATATTCAGTTGTTATAGATGAAAATTTGACTTTCTCAAATCATGCAAATTATACTCTTAATCTTTAAAACAATTGTACTGCCCCATTTCAACTACTGTTCTACCATTATGTATATGTTTCAAAAGTATGATATAGAAGTCTTACAGAAAAAGCAAAATTGTGCGTTAAGGTACATATTAGGGTGCAATAGGTACACAAGAATGAGAGACATGTTAGTAGCTACAAATTTATTAAGTGTGAAGCAAAATATTTTGCTAAATACAATGACTGTTGTATATAAGATAAAAAGTGGTATGTACCCAGAACATATTTTAGAAAAACTACAATTAGTATCAGATGTTCACAATTATAATACAAGAGGTAGGCAAAATTTTTATATTACATGTGTGCATTCAACTTTTGCACAAAACAGTCATGTTCATAAAGGTTTAATAGACTTCAATAATCTTCCAGACTATATAAAGAATTTGAATATTGTTAGTTTTAGAGAAAGGTTAAGAAAATATATTGTGGAAAACCATAGTATTATATAAGCAGAGATGCGGAACTTTTCATTTTCTTTTTTGTTGTAATGTGATAGCAATTTGCTAAATAAAGGATTATTATTAAAAAATTTTATTTTATTTTCTTCAACATTAAATTTTTTTGGACGTTTTGCAGTGACCCTATCTGTCTCAAACAACATGCGTTCAGTTTTCGTAGCATTTAACACTAGGCCGTTCTCTGTACAGCACTTCCCTACAACATCAATTGCATGCGACACATGATGAATGAAGTTATTAATTTACTAGAATCCTTGGACAGTATAGTATTTTATTCAAATATTTAATTTTAGTCTCTCACTAAAGTATCTCTTAAGCCATAATAAATACATTCAGTTTTCCCAATATTCAATATAAATGTGTTTGAACGACACCAATTACTATTCTATCACATGGCCGCAATAATGTTCCGGGAGTTCGTGTTTCACGGAAAAAGAGATATCACCAGCGAATATAATGGCTTTGCCGTTATCAATGCAACTTGACAAGTCATTCAAAATCAGCAAAAACAAGAGTGGGCTAAGTACAGATCCCTGAGGCACTCCCAGTTCACCTATTTAGTAGTACCTATTTTGGGCCGAAATGTTTTAATAAACTTCCGGAGCATATTAAATGTTTAACAGAGAGACAGTTTGTTAGTGTAATAAAAAATTTTTTGTTAAAAGAGGCATTCTATGGTATACAGGAATTTTTAGATGTGAGTGCTACTATGTAGAATGTTGTACCTAGGTTTTTAGTGTATTTTTTGTTTGGTACTTGTTTATACTTATTTTTAGCATTTTCTTTTGTAATAGTTGACGTGTGTAAAAAATGTAAATTTTATGAGCACGAATAAAGTCAGTATCAGTATACCAGTTCACAATGACATTTTTGCGACCAACACTTATTACTTTGGAAACCATTGTACGATCAGAAATAGATCTTTGAATCCAATCTAAGAAAACATCTCCAAACGCTTGTGACAGGTCTGAAAACAAAACTGCGACATGAAGACCTTGTTCTGAACATTTGTGAACAAATTCAATAAAACAAAACAAGTTTGTAGATTGCTTCAATCTTAAACCATGTTGACTGACTGAAATCATATCAAACTTAAGTCAAGAAAGCTACCATATTCCGAGGTTTGAAATTGAATGATAATTGGACATAACAGGGAAAAAACTACAGTTTTGCATTTTAGATACAGTATAAATGTTCAAATCAGCGCTCATAGTGGGGAAATATTCTCTAAATGCAGTGACACCTTTGTCCGTATCTGAGATAACTAATCCATCAATATTAAGTTTGATGGAAGGATTTGTCAAGCTTTTATGGTTATTCTCAAGATTAGCAATTTTCTAGAAGGTTCTACCCCTGTTACCTAATAAATCAATGAGACTTTTGTTTTGAGCTTAGTACCCTTCGGCAGATTCTTATAATTTACCTTAGCTCTTTTATAATCAACTGCAAAGTCAACCGATTTCAAATTGTTTGTGATCCAATGTAGATCAGTTCTAGACCAGCCTTTCGAATTCGTGATATCCATCTATAACTAGAGGAAAAAGTCTCATTCACCTTCCTTATTGGACATAAATCGGACATCTAACTATATCAACAAAAATTTAAAGGCTTATATTTACATCAGAATTAGCATAAATTTCAAAGAAGTTAAAGTTACAAATAAAAATGGCAAGTCAATTCAAGTTATGCAAAGAATAAACACTAAATTTTCCAACTTCAGCTTTTTGCTTATACTCTAGGCCTATGGGATTATTATATAGCCAACTGTTCTGGGGCATTTCGGAATAATATCAAATAGTGCATCCAGATATATCTATATCTCCAGTAGGCTGTCTATAAACACTAATTACGGCAAGTGAAACGCCCTGAATGCTTATCTTAATAGCACACAACTCACAATGCAACTACCTAGTGGAGTCTGAATACTTCAATTCATGAAGCATCGTATCAGATTTCACGTGAAACATAATAGTTCAATAATAATCTTACCAAGTTGTTAAGAAATCTTTCTTAGACCAAAACTTTTCATCGTCATCTATTAGTTGATATTTACTCTCCTCATTATGAAATTCAATAGGTATACAATCTCCCAACAAGGGTTCACTTTTAACCTTAACGATTTCATCTATTTCTTGCTTTACACAATTTAATGACTCTAATTCAGTGGGGTCTGAAGTATCGACATTTTCAGCTACAAGAGTAGAACTCATTATGATATTTGTCGTCATATACAAACTTAGAAACAGATATAACTACGAATATAAATATTTTAATCTTAATCCGTACAAAGATCGAAGAAAAGAACATTAATTAAAACATACAAGCATAGCGCATCATAGGCCATAGCATATAGTAGTGAACACAGAACAGAAATATGCAAATATCTTCTTCTTTTATTGTCTTGGGTTACTATGGCTATCTAGGCAGACAATCTGAATGGTAGCTTTTAATAACATCGCTAAGATTGCCAGATTTACAAATAAATTTCCCTCATCGATCATCAATTAGTATTAGAAAACCAAATTACTACGCGAATCAATTAAATGTATCCTTTGGGCATCGACATTATTTACAATTCAACCTGGCACGAACACATCTCTGCCCTTGTTAATATATATATATATATATATATATATATATATATATATATATATATATATATATATATATATATATATATATATATATATATATAGGGTGATTCATTATTATGTGTAAATATTTCAACGGGAAAATTTTGACCTCAAAATATGAAGATCTAACCCAATTTGTATATACAATATATTTCTTCTCACTGATATACAGGGTGTTTTATTCAAATTATTAAAAATTAATTTTGTTCATTACTTTAATGCTGCTTGATATTTCTTTATGATATTTGGCAGTAAGTTGAAGTAGTTTGGGACACATCAAATAATAGTAAAGAAGACATAAAAGTACATAAAAATCAAAAGAATTGTGCAGCCATATGTTCAACATTAAATATCTCGAAAAATAGTGGCTCTAGCGTTACGAAAAAAGAGTGCCTCATTCACAGAGAAAATATTGGAGAATCAAAAATTATACTAAAATGACAATTCTGCCAGTTGCGTAGAATTTAGGAAACGAGAACTATTCCCGTGCCCCTGCCGTACGCCACTGGTGATAGCGAGAAAGTCTTCTTTACTATTATTTGATGTGTCCCGAACTACTTCAACTTACTGCCAAATATCATAAAGAAATGTCAAGCAGCATTGAAGTAAGCGCCCTGTAAACGATCAAACTTGTTTGTCAAATTTTAGGTGTTTGTCAAATTATTTGATAGTCTATGGCTTTGTTTGATGCGTTTGTCAAACAATTCACGTGTTTGAAGTATTTGATGAAAAATTGGATTGACGGCATTTTTGACAACTAAATTCAAAACCGTACTGCTCATTTTTCATGGAACGCGTCACGTCATGTCAACGAGAAAACCGTAACTAAGGAAGAATTTGTCAAATTTGTTTGATCTTTGGTTTGATCGTTTATGCCATTGCTTGAAGAACACGTGAAATTTGTCAAACAAGTTTGTCAAACAAATTTGATCGTTTACAGGGCCCTTTATGAACAAAATAATTTTTAATAATCTAATAACTGAGATTGAATTCTCGCACATCACTTGGTGAAACATCATAAAGAATAAAGTATAAACTTTAAAATAAAAACACTTGGCTTATGTTTCACAATATAAAAAATATTTAGATACTGTATTTAGCAGTAATGAAAAGTCGACATGTTTCGAGTTATGAACTCATTATCAAGACTGACTACAGGAGAAGGAAACACACGTGTTTCATTCCTCCCTGAAGTATGTGTCAGGGAGGCGGGCAGCTTGAGTTTGGGATTAACTCCTTCAGCCAGATCAGAGGATACACTTGTATGTACAAGTGCATTAAGGATAGGTGAGACGGGATATTTATGGAACATAGGAAGTGTGGGTAGGGTTCAGAGGATTAATACTGGCCCAGCATTCGCCTTATAAGTTTGCAAGCAGTGACTTACATTACCATGAGGAAACCTCTGAGAAAAACTCATGGCAGACCAGTCGGCCCCGGGGATTGAACCCGAGACCTCCCAAATACTAGCCAGCGTACCTAACATACTCGACTAACTAGCTTGGTAATACTACAGGAGAGTATTGCATCGTAATTTATAAAACAGACAAAAGCAAAGGTGATACCTGAAAATCAATTTGTTCGTTTACAAGGGGCAATTGACTATTATGGGCGGAACTTATTTCGAGAAGGTCAAGGCGTTTACCCTTGTTACCTGAATGTAACAATTTGGTTTTGTTGAAATCCAGGAAGTGATTGAATTTTATACAATGTTCAGAGAAGCCAGTCGTAATTTTTGTTTTGTAAAATTTGACTTTTAATGTTCTCCAAATCGAAATTTATATTCCTTCCTGTCTGTCCAATATAGAAAGCAGGACATTCGTCGCAAAATATTTTGTAAATACCACTGTTCTCTCCGATGTTAGATTTTTCTTTATTATTGACCAAGAATGACTTCAAGTTTCTTTTATTGTACAAATTGTTTCAACGTTATTTTCGATAGTCTGTTACAAATTTTGCTACTCAAAATTCGGCACATAATTTATTGGGAAGTATTTTTGTTCTTCATTAAAGTTTGCTTGGGGGTATATTGAATGCAACCAGCATACTTAATTCGTTTTTCATAATGAGCTTGTCGATAAGACTTTCATTTGACCGTTATTATGGCTATAATTTAATTGTATTAACTTCAGTTTTGAAAATTGTTTCCGATAAATGGAATCGTGAACAACCTATGTATGAACGAATGAAAAGCACTGAGTTTTATTTTAATGTGTTGGTTACTGTCGCTGTGAATTAAAGTATCTGTGAAGGTTGGTTTTCTATAAATGTTGAAAGTAAGAGAATTCAAATTCCTAGCAATCTGAACGTCTAAGAAATTCAAGGTACCGTTTTCGTTTTCTACTTCTTTTGTAAATTGAATCGAGTTGTAGAATTACAACTAGATTATATATTTGAGGAAATTATCTAACTGCCTATCTGTACCGGTCCAAATACAAAAAATATCATCTACATAACGCCTCCATAATAAAACGTTAGTAAATCTTCATATTTTGAGCTCAAAATTTTCCCGTTAAAATATTTACACATATTTATGAATCACCCTATATATATATATATATATATATATATATATATATATATATATATATATATATATTATTATAATATTATATATATATATATATATATATATATATTATATATATATATATATATATATAATATATATATATATATATATATGAAAAAAAAACTTGGTTCACGGAAGAACCGCGTGAAAGATTTGAAAAAAATTCTCGACGTTTCGCGCTCATTTTGCGAAGCCATCTTCAGGAGAATTAGAAGGAAAATATTCAGAATTCGTTGGCCTCAACTGCCTACTCCACGAATCGAATTAGAGGAATCGGAAACAATACGATTGCGTGTCTCAACCTGCCTACTCCACTGACCGTTATTGCTTCCTGTCAAACAGTTGACTCGAAGAGTAGGCAGGTTGAGACTTCAGATTGACAGGAAGCAATACGGTTAGTGGAGTAGGCAGGTTGAGACCACGCAATCGTATATTGTTTCCGATTCCTCCTAATTCGATTCGTGGAGTAGGCAAGATTGAGGCCACGATTCTGAATTATTTCCCTTCTAATTCTCCTGAAGATGGCTTCGCAAAAGGAGCCGAAACGTCGAGATTTTTCAAATCTTTTACGCGGTTCATTCCGTGAACCAAGTTTTTCAAATACTTCCGACCGCGGAAATCTTTCTGAACATTTATATATATATATAAATATAAATATAAATATATATATATATATATATATATACATATAATATATATATATATATATATATATATATATATATATATATATATATATATATATATATATATATATATATATATATATATATATATATATATATATATCAGGGGCGGCTAGTCAAAGGAGGCTAAGGAGGCTAAGCCTCCTCAATAATATTCCGTTTATCACTAATATATTATATTGAATAGTCAGCATTCAGCATATTCATTATACATACATTATATAATATAATTTATTAATTTCAAGATTTGTGGCAACGCTGCGGAGGCATGGAAAGGTATATTCTCAACGTTCATTATGCCTGCCACAGAAAAGCAAACAACGGTGCAAATACTGGGAATGAATACTTCATTGCAATAGAAAAGCAAAACACATGTAAATGGCAACACCGATCGAAAAACCAGTCTTATTACAATGTCGGACCCAATTCAACAACTATAGAATTTGGCTGACATCGAGTCGTGAATTTCCGTTGGAAATCGTAGTGTCATCCTATTGTCTAAGGCCGGGCTGTTACTTATACTGCTCCCGTATGTTGCTATAATGAGTTTGCGTTACTTGAAGTTAATTTCAAAAATTTCAATGGTGACTATAGTGAATATTTGTTTCCCATTAACTTTAGTGCCACTAAATTATGAGATAAAGTTTTGATAAAACAAAAAAACCTTACCCCTGAATTAAACAATTGGTGCAGCGTAACAGAAAACAAAACCCGGTTTCAATACACGGAATATGAGAAGACATCCTTGCCTAACCGGATCACAGTTAAAAATAAATTATTTTGTTGCAGTGTGTACTTTTTTACTAGTGAAAATGTCTCTGTTTGGGGCCGCTTAGGATTGAGGATTATTAATTCTTATACCTAGTTGAAAATTTTCACCGATAAAGTAACTCAAGTACAGCACGCGGAATTAATATCTTACTTACAAGATAAGGAATTTATATATTTTTAAAAACATCTTTAAATTAAATTTTTTGAACAAAAACAGAAAATAGTTTTTCAAATCTTACAGCACAAGTTTTCAGATGTAATTTACTCACGAAATCGGCTCAAGTTTCTTTTGGAAAAAATTTCAGAATTTCGTGCCAGAAAGTTATTTTAAAAAACTATTTTTCTGTATTTCAAACTTACTGATGATACGACTCAATTTAGCCCAAAAACGAAAGAAATTTCAGTTACGCAGATATATATCTTCACTATAAGCAAATATTTAAGAAATTTTGGATACTAGTTTCAAATAGAAATAAGGTTCTCTGATTTGAAAAAACTGCATTTCTTCGACTTTACTCAATAAAAATTAGTTAACCGGATTTTCGGGCTTAATTTTCCAGATAATCTTTTGAAAAATTTATTGTCAAAAAATACACTTTTTTTGATAAAGGTGGCCATAAAAAAGTGAACTGTGTGTTGTTTATAATGACAATGAAAATTTTGGGGCAAAATGAAAATCATGTGAGGACTATTAAATATCTTTTTGATAATGATTTGAATCAAGATTTACCCCAAGTTTATAAACTCTTATGTCTAATTGTTTCTATCCCGGTGAACATCGTTTCCGTAGAGCGCTCGTTTTCCACTATTAAGAAAATTAAAAACTTATTTACGAAAATTCAAAAATGAGCCAGGATCGTTTGAAAAATATTAGTTTGTTTGTCTATTGAAAAGGAAT